>JAGFPH010002084.1:162271-176076 GCA_018207615.1 Philaenus spumarius | reverse complement strand
AAATACTCGAACGAAGCTACCTCATTCCATTTAAGAAATAGTCTTTACACAACTCGTCAAATATAATATATTTTACTTAAATCTGAATAATTTGAAAAGAGCTACTTTTTCTACTACCTTCATAAAGACAGACGGCGCAGTCATCTTTTTAGAAGCAAGGCTCATACAGGATTCCAAAATGAGGTTTCATTTATTGCGAACAATAGAAACACATTTAATTTTCTTGCAGTATTTTTATAAATAGAATTAGGTGATTTTTTATGGGTACGGTAAATAATTTTTGCTTTCGTAAGAACTTAGATTCGTTTGCAATTAATTGTTCTGCTGCTTTTACTACTATTTTTGGAAAATTTCAGCTGCAGTTCCTTCAAAAGTTCAAGAGGGAGAGGTTTTGAGAAAATGTTTCTACATTTTGAAAAAATCAGGTTTTGAGAAATTTTTAGTTCTTTATTGAACTGAAAATATTATGTAGGATTAATATTGAGGGATTTAACTAAGTATACAGTTTACCTTTTAAAAATAAACAGTATTAACAAATAAATGTGATTAATGTATTACTTGACACCTTAGATATTAAGTTATTTGAACATTTAAAATCCTTATCAATAATTTTATGTAGTTATTATTTGTGTGAAATGGCAGTTTAGTACTGCAAGCGTTGATGAAATTTCTGAAATGAAGTAATTATATGGGTGTCGATCAGTACAAACATGGATATTCCATGAGACGGCAAATGCTTCAAAACCCAGTACATAGATTAATTTGTTTGAGGATGGGGTGCGCCATTCTGGTCTCAAATTGTACAACAGGTCTGCTAGACAATATAAAGGAAGTGCCTTGCATTAAAGCCTTTAAAAATAAACTTAAGGCCTTCCTAGTAAAGCGGGCATTTTACTCAGTGGAGGAATCCCTGAAGCTTTGAATAGATTTTATAGTTGTTTTATGTTATGATTACTGTATGATTGATTTGAAATTGTTAATATAGTTATATATATGTCTTATTTTTATTACTTATGTATTATGTGTATTAATTTGTATTCCGTATATATGTTTATCATTTGTAGATGTGACAACTCAAATGTATAGATCAAGCAAAAATGCTATTGTAACCAAATGAGGCTAATAAAACAAACAAACAAATTTTTAGGTTCATTTAATAGTTGTGAAATGACGACTTGTGTTACTAAAACTATGAATGTATTGTTTTTATTTTTTATTAAGCTTATACAGGGTGATTTAGTAAAGAGTAGCGGACAATGCAGATTCAGATTCTACATGCAAAAATAAGTCGAAAATGTAGTATAAAATTTTTTCGATTTCGGCTTAGTTTAGCCGTAATCCACCATTTTGTAAAACAATTTTATTAAAGATGTTTGTAAACATAAATTCTTTAAATTTTAGCTTAGCAAACATAACCCTACTTTAAAAATAATAATACCTACCATTCACAATCGATCTCGGCTTCTTTAAAATCCATGTTCTCATTTATTTCGGAATCATCTACGTCTTCTTGTTTAATTTCCTTTTCTTCTTTAATATCATCCGCTACAAAACAAGTTTGGTTATCTGTCATGTCAAGAAAACTTTCTTCTTCAATCAGCTCAAAGCTCACTTCCTCTTCTTCTTTTATTTCTTGTTTGATTACCAACTTTTCTGGATCAATGTCCATGATTGAAACCTGCAAATAAATTATTAAGCTTTTAAGTCACTTTCTAAAATGTAAACAAAACGTTGCTGAAACAATGCTTCGTACTACTAGGACACCGCAATTATGTTCATTTAAGATGGTTGGAAAAACCACAATCTATGCATTTATTTTAGCATCACATTTTAAAGAACACAATTAACAAACTATTTTTGAAGTGAAAACTTCTTTAGCCGCGTTGAACGATTTTTGGTAGGGGAAAAACTTATGGATTCGCGTCACCGATGACCTTGACATGCTCGTGATGTATTCCACCAGACGAGCGACGCATAGTATAGCGGCCTGTGTACATGCATACATATATAATACATTGTATAAACTCATCTGTATCATAAGCGCATTTGAATTTCTGGATGGGTAAAATCTTATGATTACGCATCACCGACATGCTGTAATAGCAGTAAGTGAAATTATGTTGACCATTTGAAAAGTTTATTTTAAGGCTTTGTCGCATCTCCACAAACATTTAAGGCTACGCCGCATTATTTAAGACACAGTTGCATTTCCGCATTTATTTAAGGCTCCGACGCATATCCACAATTATGTAAGGCTCCCCCGCATCTCCGTAATTATTTAAAGCTCTTTCAGTCTACACAGTTTTTTAAGGCTCCGTCATATATCCATAAATATTTAAGGCTCCATCATATCTGCGCAAATATTTAAGGCTCTGTCGCATCTCCGCAAATATTTAAGGCTCTATCTTATTACCACAATTCTTTAAGGCTCCATCGCATTTCCGCAGTTATTTAAAGCTCCATTACAACATTTATACATTGATTTAAAAAATGATTCTTAATAACCCGAAAATAAAATTAACCATATGAAGCTAAAAAGTTTTCACTTCTGACGGCAGTTCCACTACTACCTGTATTTTTTTTTTAATTTTAAGTGTATAACCATAGCTGTTTTTTTTTTTTTCAATGAAAACAACAGTATTTCCTATTTAACCAAAAGCTTTTTCTGTAAAATCAAGAAAGTTGGACAAGAAACTAAACCTTAGGGGCCTCTAAATGTGCACTCGTTGGAAGTAAATAAATCCCCAATAAACCCCTATTTTGTGCTATTTGGCACACCGTAAATACGATACAGTTGAATAGTTTCTACAAAGGACAAATTCTAGGTTTACTACCAAATACCCATGTAGCTATATGTTATGTACAGAAACAGGCCAAGTAAAAATGTATTTGTTCACACTGAGAGTGAAAATAATGTAGCCTAAAAGTTAAGGGTCTTAGGCTTCCATTCACAATTCAACTTACACAAATCTTTGTTTTAAATCAAAAGTTTAATTCTTATCCAGGAGAGTTGGTTTTATCTTTATTATAAACCCTGGTTAAAAAATACAAATTATAATTGCTCGATGTGCAATCTAGACGAAATTGAAAACGATTTTCACTTTGTGGATAGGTGTGTCCAATTTTGAAAGAAATAAGAATAAGTTGATTTAATTTGTCAGAGTTAACCAGGGATTAAGTATTTGAGTTATTTAAATAATGAGGATTGGAGATGTAGCAGGATATCTCAGGTAGGCCTTGCTGCCCAGGTGAAATTTAATTACTATATTGTTGGTTTATATTAATTTATTTTATTGTGTTATATGGATTTGCATTTAAAATATGTGTGTTATATTTTTATTGGGTTAACTTTGTAATTATTATTATTCTTTTTTTTTAAGTAAAGTTAGCGTCACTTGAGTAAATATAATAAGTTAAGTATTTGTTTTTGCTATATGAACAGTTGTCAAAGTTTAGTGTTCAACCGGACTTAAGTAAAGACTGGGTCAAGAAGTAAAAACTTCAAATGTTTCTTTAAGCATTCAATTATTTTTTTTAAATATATATAATTACTGTATTACCATTTAAACTTTTTCAAATTTTAAGCATTTAAGTTAATTAACAATAACTTTGATTTAAAAAAATATTTTTTATAATTTTGTCCATCAATTTTGTTTATTCTCGATTGAAATAATAATTAAAACTAGGCTAGGTTTAAGTATAAATTGTTCTAATTTATATAATATAAAATATATATTTATTATATTAATTTATATAATGTGTTAACATACATATGGGTAGGTACTGTAACGTTATTACCAACGTGATAAAACCTTTTAAATTATAAGAGTAGAATTGCAGTCTTAATGTATCACAAACAACCAGCCAACGCCATCTATTGGACACGTTAGGCAACTAACCCTGACTAAAACATGCCAGCGGTCATCAGGTCACATCAGGTCATCGGCCAATTCATTCCGACATTGAACTCTGAACGACACACAATCTAAGCGTACACTGCGAGCAGACTGGAAATATGGTTTATTCTACAATGTTTAGTGACACATTAATATGTGAGCACAGTTCTTCGAGTCTTTAAATCATTTACCAATGCCCCTCCAGTTTAGGAGGGAAACTCTTTAACCTCAAAAATTTCAGTCCCCCTGCCTTTCAGTCCCTATCCATTTTGTGACAGGGGACTGATATAAGTCAGGGAACTGAAATTTTTGAGGTTAAAGTGTTTCTCTCCTAAACTGGAGGGGCATTGGTAAATGATTTAAAGACCCAAAGAATTGTGCTTTCATTCATGACAGATATGCATAAATAATATAATATATCTGCAAAACTTACCTCAGAACATAAGACTAGGGACTGATATTGAATAAAGCCACTTAGTGGAAAAACATTATATCAAACTGGATAAATTCACTGAAACACAAACAAAACAGTAACGGCTGCTACCACCAGTGTCAAGAGCACCACTACTATGATGTGTGCTATTCATTTCAATAGCAAGGTCTAGAAAATACAATGATAGCCTATGTTTCATAACTCACGAAGCAATAATTAACCAGTTTTCTGCTTTGAGGTATTTAAATGAAGGAGACTGAAGTATTGCTGCATATATAGACTTCAGTGAAAATTATGCATTGAAGTATGCAAATGAAATTCAGAGTTTCCATTATGAAGGGAGCAGCAAACAAGTTAGTCTTCATACAAGCTCTTTAATTTTCAAAGACAACTCGTTTGATCCTGTTAAAGTAAAATCATTCTGCACCTTATCACAAGACCTGAAACACGATCCACCAGCAATTCTCGCCCACTTGGAACCTATTTTTGTGTATCTTCAAGCTGCTAAACCAAATTTGGAAGTCCTGAATTTTCTTTCTGTCAGCCCAGCCCAGCCACCCAATACCGCAATAAATTATTATTTTACATGTTTGGAAAAAAACTATGATCAGCCAGTACTTTCCCAAACTTAAACACTCTACGTGGAACTACCTGGAAGCTGGGCACGGCAAAGGAATGCCTGACGGTATCGGCGGAACGGTTTAAAGAACTGCTGACAGGCTTATAACGGAAGGAAAGGATATTGGATCCTTCGAAGATCTTGTAACTTATTTGAATGAAAACCTCAGAAGTATTCAGATTGAAGTTGTTGTTGAAGATGACATATTGAAAATAAGAAGAAACATTGACATGGATATTGTCACACCTTTCAAAGGGACCATGCAAGTACACCAGTTAGTCCACGTTCATCAAAAAAATCAAGTAACTCTTTGGATGAAGTCCATGAGTTGTTTTCGATGCTTACATGAAAATAAGGATTTACTCAATGAAAACAATAAACTAGTTTGTGCTCATTATTCACTAGAGGTTTTAGAGTATAGCCTAAGTTGCAGACTCAATCTGAATCATTGAGCCATGAAGAACTGTTCTTTTCCTAATGTATAGACCTACCTATTCATGGTAACTTGTATCAACTATACATAAGTAACATATAAAATTTACTTATATGCAAATATACATTTACCATGTCTATAACCACTCGTACATTTCGCCCAAACTAGGCTACGCCTATGTTCAAAAGTTGGCCAATCATTAAACGTCATCAAATTAAACCTTTTCTTAAATTTGTTTTAAATACTTTTTCCATTTCTGATGGATTTTTTAAAATTTCTAAACATCTATTTTTTTAACAGTGTTGTAAAATGTTTTCCGTTAAACGTTAAAACACTGACATTATGCTTAGGTTGGTAGCACTACTTTTGTTCATTTAAAAAGGATATCAATAGGGAGGTAAATTGTAAATTTATACTGACATTAGGTTGAGGATTACTATTGTAGATATATTAAGTTTCTCATGTCTAATGTCTATAACCTAATATCGGCCATTCCTGCGTAAATGTATAACATGCCTCACTACTGACAACTTTGAAGATGAACTTTTTCAGTGCGCTTTTTTTTAGTAGCCTAAGTATATTATAACTACCTAATTAAAAGTGTTCAAACTGAAAGTGTTGTAGGCTTCGTTTATGTTTAGGTTAATATTTTATTTGTTATGCAATTTGTATAACATACAACCATATGTTTTATTAAATACACAATTATGTAACAAATTAAAAACTAATAGGCTAGTCCTGACATCATGAATAGAGATTGCATCAGGTGACATTATGTCTTGAAATTATAAGTTACAGATCATTTTCACTTTTTATTAATATTTAATTACATTGTTTAAATTTTACCAGAAAGTGATGTTTTAATGTTTTCTTCGTGATAATTCATTAAGTTTGTGCGATAAATTTACAATTAAAGTACTCTAAGTTGTTCTACTAAAGACATTGGAATAGCTGGGTATAGAAATCGTTACATTGTATCGAGTTGTGTAGGCCTAATAACTTTGTGAAATATTAATTCTTATTATATTTAATATGCCATGAAGTTTAATTTTAAGGTATTTTTTTGTTACAATTTATTCAAATCATTTTATAAAACTATGTTTGCCGTTTAATAATAACAATTAAATAATATATGATTACATGTACATACTGGAAGCATTTTCTTGCTCGTAGGTATGTACCTCTGCCGCAATATAGCGAGGAGGCGTATTGTAAATTTTTTCTGCTACACCTGAATATGAAAACGATTGAGAATTTAAGTTATTTACAACATATTTAACTTAATCAACTTTAACTTTTCGGTGGTTTCCTATTCCAAAGAATTTAAGATAGCCAATAGTATAGGGTCATTCCGTATGAACTCAACACAGTTTAAATTAAAATTTTACCTGACCATCTCCGATTTCAACGAAATTTGGTATACTGGTACATCACATGTAGACTAAGAAAAATACCAAATTTCAACTTGATATCCCTATTAGTTTCAAAGTTATGCCTCGTTAAAGTTTTCAAAAAAAGCTCAAAATTGACCCGTTATGGAAACTTTAAGCTGCTATAGCACCTCACAGAATCAAGCAAGAAAGATGTGAGAGGTGTCATTTTGCAGCATTTTTCAAGCCCTTTCTAAAAATGTGTAATACTATAGGGGTCTTAATACAAATTTGTTTAACAATTTCAAAATCAAAAATTAAATTTCAAATTTTTCAAAATGCGACGCTTTAAAAATTTTGAAAAAATTCTCAAATAGTCCTTGTATAGTTGTTAATTGATGGTATAAATTTAATTATGGGATCATAATGGGTTCTCAAAGAAAAATGCATTTGAAAAAAACGCTTACATTCAAATTTTATCATAGAATGCTGGTGACAGCGAACTAATAATTCTTAATAACATAAAGCTTATATGGTAATTGAAAGTACTTTTGTTTGAATATTTTGTAAAGCAATTGACTTATATTTGTTAAAACACACCAAGATAAACTATAAATTTATATACAATAAATAGTTATTTAATGATTGTACGGTACAATATTATTATTCATTTTATAAATAATTAACGGTACCAGATACTGGTACATACTTTCTCACAAACATATTTAAATTATCAAACAGATTCACTGTGACTTCATAACTATAGGTGGTGTATTAAAGTAGGAGATTAACTAATAAATATAGTTATTATTATCTAGAGAGAAAACTATTCGATCGATTTCGAACAAATTTGCACCAAACACGTCAATTAGGGCTGTATAGATGCACGAAAAAAGGTTTTGAAAAAATGTGAAAAACAACCCCCTTTATGGAAAAAACCCCAAAAATCAGTTATTATTTTTATAACTCATGCTAAACGAGAATTTTTATAAAGATGCGGTTTTTTGCATATGGTAGGGTAAGTTACATTGCTACAAATAAGTCAAATTTTATCAAAATCGTTAGAGCCGTTTTTTTATAAAAAAAAATAATAACTGATTTTTTGGGGTTGTTTTTGCCAAAAAAGTGGTTGTTTTTCAAAAAGTTTCAAAACCGTTTTTCGTGCATCTATACAGGCCTAATTGACATGTCTGATGCAAATTTGTTTGAAATGGATTGAATAGTTTTCGCTCTAGCTACACACATACATACATACATACAGACAGACATTTTGTAAAAACCACTTTATTGGACTCAGGGGGTCCCAAAACGGATATTTACACAAAAATCTCAACATCGATTTTTTTTTGCGATCATTATACTTTCTCTATACTATAGTATAGGTAGTGAAAAAGAAAAATGAAATAATTTGGGCTGAAATCTATCTTGTTTTATTGGAAATATATTGCTTGTAAGGATGTAGAAAAAGGCTGCACAAGTTAATCATTATGTAAGTTTTTTTCTGTTGAGTATATAGACATTATGAATGTGAACTTTTTTTTTAAATATCAATGTAGTGTTTTCAGAAGTTTATTATATATATTAACAATGAAGTGTTTAAATAGTAGCCCTGTTACCAAAAACTTAGTTTACCAGTAACTTCATGTGTATATTTATCTTAAATTTCTCTTAGCTAAATTTTTTTGTTAAAACGGCTCCTTTTCTATTAACATTATTATCTAAAGCTTTCAAATAATTAAATTTAGCTTTAAAAATGAGGTTGTAAAAATTAAATACCATTGATCAAATTTATAGAGGTAATTTCTTAGTCTCCCATACAAATTTTACATAATCTTTGTTTAATCTAAGATACTCTTAGCCCTTGTGATACCAATGAGGCGTTATAGAGGAAATTGTAGTGTAAGCATGTTTTCAAATGCATTTTTCTGTAAGAACCCATTATGATCCCATAATGAAATTTATACCATCAATTAACAACTATACAAGGACTGTTTGAGAATTTTTTCAAAATTTTTAAAGCGTCGCATTTTGAAAATTTTGAAATTTAATTTTTGATCTTGAAATAGTTAAAAAAATTGTATTAAGACCCCTATAGTGTTATACATTTTTAGAAAGGGCTTGAAAAATGCTGCAAAATGACACCTCTCCCATCTTTCTAGCTTCATTCTGAGGGGACCTATAGCACTTTAAAGTTTCTATAACGGATCGATTTTGAGCGTTTTTTGAAAACTTTAACTAGGCGTAACTGTGAAACTAATAGACATATCAAGTTGAAATTTGGTATATTTCTTAGTCTTTATGGGGTGTACCAGTATACCAAATTTCATTGAAATCTGAGATGGTCAGGTAAAATGACTGTGTTGATTTGACATGGAATTACCCTATAGCGAGATTATTCTGACAATAAATTTTACAACATATAGACGTAGCCTACCTTATTTCTATCTATGTAGTATTCTCAATTCAAAAATTTAAAATAAATGGCCCTTGGTCGTAGAAATAACAGTCATAAAAAAAACATGTTTTAATAATAACATAAACAGTAATACTATATTCCTATCTCAAATTCATAGCCTACACTTTGTTTTCACAATTACCAGCATCTTTGCCGCAATATGGCAAGAAGATGTATTGTAAGTTTTTACCGCTATTCCTGAATACCATAATAATTACAATTTATTTAAAACATAGGCCTATTTTGGATAAAATTATGAGAAAGAAGACGCTCTAGAATGTAATCATTAAACGTTTTAAGTCAATATAGGCTACAGTAGAACCGCGGTTATCTGAGATAATGTGGACCGAGGGTACCTCGGATAAGCGAAAACTCGGATAACACGGACTCTGTCAAAAATCGTGAGGGAAACGTACGGTAAACTGGTGAAATCAATGAATACGTGGTCAAGGATGTGAAAAAAAGCACATACTGTATTATCAAATGAAAAACTAACATCCAAATGAAAATAAAATTCAAATAATACAAAATATGATAAAAAGACATATATATAGACTACAGAGTAGCCACGGTGGCCGTGATTGTTAAGGCGTCAATGCTTTATCAATCGTCATGGCAACCATCAATGGAAAAGGTCCGGGTTCAATTCCCATTGACCCCGGATAATTTTCTAAATGGTTTCTTAACAGACATCGTTGGCTGTGGTTCGGATTCCACGTAAAACTGTAGGTCCCGTCTTCATTAGCCTTAAGTGCAAAACAACAGCAGGACGTTGAACAAAAAAAAAAAAAACAAACATAGACTACAGTAGGTAGGCTACATGTTCCAATAAAAAAAAATATGTTTTGAAGAACTCGCTCGCTTGAAAACTAAACAAACGATATGCAGTATGACTCACGTGACGTTTTAAGAGCGAGGGTTTATTTGATACTGAATCAAACTACTGTCATTGTATTTGGATAACCTAATAGAACTCCGATCCAATGCAATATTTCAATCCACTGGAAATTCGACGATAGTGGAGCGATCTATGGGGGAAACGACGGAAACCGGCACCTATGCCATGAACGATTTCTCCCTAGCGCTACCCCGCGGCGCGATCATGCAATATTTTCCCGACAACCTTATTTTCGCCACACAGCTGCCGTATGCATGCATGATCTATTTTATTATTCATGATCTATGCTACTGTATTCACAAAAACTAAAGGAGACGTGTGAGAGGGGGGTAAGGCGGGTAGGGTAAAAGTTAGATACAATAGAAGGTCGAACAGAAGCATGTGCAAGAAAAGCCAATATAAGGAAGAATGATGACATCACCATCGCGTAAACAATAATCACAGGCATCTGTCTACTTTTACTACGCTAGACTACTAAGTGTATCCGACTATCCAATTAATATTATTGTTTATTAAAGTTATTTGTTTGATTGTTTATTTAGTTCACTACTTATAAATAAATTAATTATGTTATTTGTTTAGAACATCTATTATTCACTTGAAAAAAACAGTAGCCTACTTGTACTGGTCAAAATACCTTAAATCGTAAAAAATCCTAATCCTATTGACAGTTAGTAAAGCATTGAAATTACTGTATTGCACAGTATTTATGTTAATAATGATTAAAAAAACTGTGCGTTTTATTTACCGGAACCTTTTTTGACAAAATATTATGTGACTAATATAAGTACAGTACATTTGCCGCTATATGCGGATTTCACTTTGCGCGGTTACTTTAACGCATGCGTCTACCGCAAACCAAACTTTTTTGTTTTTTTTACTACCTCGGTTAACCCGGAATTTGATTAGTTGGTGCTCAGATAACCGCGGCTCTACTGTCTGTAAAAATCCAGCCTAACAAATAGTAAAAAGAAACAAAAGGCCTACTATAAACCTGAACTTTGTATATTTACAGGTAATAAGTTAATACTACCGGTACGGTATTAGTAACACATCATAACAAAGACAAATAACAAAGCATATTAGGCCTACTATTACTATCATAATACAAAACATTAAGTTTAGAGATATTACTACAGTTGGGAGCACGAAATAAGGCGGGTGAGAATTTTTGCGCTGTTGAAAGATAAGGGCCTGGCAAAGCGAGGAACGGTCAAGAATCGCTTGCTCTGCATCACGATCTGGCAACACTGAGCGCTCCCTTATCTTTCAACAGCGCAAAAATTCTCACCCGCCTTTAGTGTTGTAAAATTCCCAGGAACTTAAACTCGAGGAAATATTCCCAGGGAATGTTCTCGGGAATATTCCCAAAATTCATAAATTCCTGGGAATTTAGGATTTACAAGCAAGATAACTCAAAGACTAGTATGTGTTCCATAATAAAGTAACCATCAAGTATTAAATAATAGTTAAAGACAAAGGTAAACACTTGTATTCAACAGTTTTAACTTTTAATAATCTCACATAAACTAACTTTAAACTATAATAACCACACAGCTGTCAGTCAAAATCAAATAGTAAAACAAATTAGCTGAAAGCACTGCAGTGAAGCTGATGTACGGTTTTCTGGGGTGGAGGGGAAAAAATGTTCCCCCTGATAAGTCATGAAATAACTAATTTCCCAATATACTATAGTAGGATTAGCCTAGACTACAGTATGGAACTAAATTATGAATAATTATTAGAACGTAAACTTATTATATGTAAATTTGTGCTTGTGTAGGCCTAATATTAAAAATTGTTAATCTTGAAGGTGTTAGTTTTTAGCACTTTACTATTAACTAAATATTATATTAAATTACTAAATCTTTAATCCTGTTCATGTTTAAATCAATGTGAGTATCACTTTATAAAATATAAGTTTATAAAGAAATCCTAAGCGATCACGATTTACTATTATTTTTTTTAAAAAAGATGGACTCAAGGTACATTGCTCTTGAAAATAAGTGCAAAATTATCATAGGAAAAGGTAATTTCCTTATTATTATTCTTAGATAAACATGAGGAATTTTAATTAAATAGCTTAACTTTAAGGTACCTGAACACCGTTAATAAGCATTAAAACGTTCAAAGTAAGGATTTTTATAATTCCCACTTTTTGGGAATATTTCCTGGCTGAGGAAATATTCCCATTTTACCGGTATAAGTTCCTTCCCACTGGAAATATTTCCTGCCTACATCACTAGGCCTCCTTATTTCGTGCTCTCGACTGTATAGAGTCATTATTTCACAGTAGCAGTTCTAACTTATACTGCTACCAGAAAGTAACCTCTATGTTACCGGTACTGTGTTCTGATCGCAGAAATATCAATTCATATCCATTATTAAAATATTATGAAAAGTGCTAAATTAAATTTTTTAAATAAGATAATTAAACGTAAAAATGTGTTAAAATTATAAAACCTGTAGCCTAAGCAAACAGAAATTAAATCATTTATTTAGGCCTAGGCCTATGTTTAATACTTTATGTTAGTGACAATTTTGGGGTTTAGTTTTGATTGGCAAACCATTAAAATAAGTCATTATTACTTTGACCATAAACATTAGGCTACTTAGTATTTTGATAATATTAAATAATATTTGAAATGTTTGTAAATATTTATTATAAAATAACAAATAAGGGATACTTACTACATAGGCCTAGCCTACTAAGTAGAAATACAAAAATTTTAAACAACAATAACTTAGTATTAAGCACATAGGCAACTGTAATACAATATACAACCTAGTATAGCAATAACAGAATTACAACAATCTTTATTCTGGCTCTAACCGTTATTGTTACTGAACAGCCAATCAAAAGCTAGAATCCGCAACTTTAAATTTTCAGCTTGTAGCAGTAGCATGGCATAGCAGTTATTCACATCATAACGGTCCTACTGCCAGCAGCAATTCAGAGTTTTTGGGCAAAGACAAAAAACAATACAGCAATCACGAGTCCCAATAATTCACGTTTTGTTAGAGTAGGCTTAGCACGTACAATCTGTTACTCTAAAGTAGCAGTTATGTATATTAACTCTTAATTAATTTAGTTTAGGTTAGCAGCAGTACCTAGAACAATTCTTTTAGTGGTTTGATTACCAAAGCATTTAGGGCAGCCAGAATTAGGCAAAAGTTTACTATTCGACCCTAGGCTAACCTATGGCAAAAGAAATGCAAAAATAATAATAAAAAAATACCTAAATGGTTCTAACATAACCTATTTAGTCACAGTATGTTTACCTGTATTCAACATTTAACAGTAGAATGTAAAACAATGTCATTGTCTTCAAAAATATTAGCCTAGAGTCGAATTAGTAAAGTTACGCCTGGCAACAGAAATGAAAGAATAAAAAAAATACCTAAAAGGTTCTAACCTATAGTATTTAGTCACAGTATGTTTACCTGTATTCAACAGTAGAATGTAAAACAAATGCAAAAATATTAGGCTAGGGTCGAATAGTAAACTTATGCCCAGAATTATTTTGACAATTAATAATTATTAGGCTAGGTACAACATAATTATTATAGCTAGTCTTACATACCTTATTATTATCTATGTGGAGGATTGCAAGTAAAAATTTTAAAACAAATGGTTCTTGGTCATAGAAATAAACACAAATACATAGGCTACACTTAGACTATAATTTGCAAATTAATGT
>JAGFPH010002084.1:141753-155503 GCA_018207615.1 Philaenus spumarius | reverse complement strand
AGCTTGAGCAACATGGAGAGCAATCACTGTTTCACTGTTGTTAAGCTACATTGAATAAAAACACTTAAATAACTCCATATTACATTTAACCCTTTTTATAATCTAGTTTGTATATTTATAACGTTAAGAAATGAACTAATTTGGATTTCGTTTTCCATGCAAACTATGGTCCAATCACAGGTAGGTTATTCTATTGTGGGCGTGGCTACCCTAAACAAATATGCATTCCTTGGTACGTTTTAGATGATCATAACTTGATTTTTGCATTTTCCCTGTCTTAACGGCGTATATTTAGTGTTTTTGCCAAAGACTTTTTATACCTAAAAAAGTTAATTCTGTTTATATTCCATATTAGTTTTCCTCTAAAAGTTTTTGTTCTCTCGTATTCATAGTTTTCTTTACGGGTTCCGCTTTAAATTAGTCATTCGTTAAGCAAGAGATTGTGAATTTCAAATGTATATATTTAATGAATAATTTGGTATCGGATTAAGGTAATAATTTTCCTGGATTGATCTATTTGTTTTGTTTAATTTTGACATAGGAAATATAGGTCGAAAATGTTGGGAAGTAATTTTAATTCATTTCTTTCCATATCGAAAACCGGGTTATTTGACAATTTGTGTGTTTTGTGTTTTTCTGGAAGTTTGACATAATTTTCGCTAAGTGTCGTTTGCTTATGATCGCCTGTTTGAATGACATTTCATAGGTATCTCCCTCTCTCTTTAACCTTTTTTAATGAAATTCTTTATTAACGTTTGGATAACATTTATTATATTTTGAATTGTTATACACGACAATTTTAACATCAGAGGTGTTTTAGAGTCTCTATGTACCAAGAAGAATTTACCGTTGCGCCTCGTTCCAGATAATCGGTCACATAAACTCTGTGAGCATCCCAAATCAAATGTTTGTTATCGTCTGTGAGACGCCTTGGTAGCCATCGTGCACACATTTTACGGTATCCCAATCAAATCGCCGACGAGTTTGCAATGTTTATTATTATGTCTTGAATTGGTTAATTAACTATAAGAAGATGAGGTTAAACTCATTTTTTTTATCAACCTCGGCTTATCGAACAGAACTTGAACATAACAATGTACAAAACTATTGCTGAATAGTTATTTACATATGACTATTGTCTAGAGTATAAACATATGATGCAATAAACATAAGATATCTACAATATTCTTCCCCAATTAAATTCAAAAGTCCATTGGAAAAAAAATAGGATACATCTAAGAAAATAAGAACTTTACATAACATAGTCTTAAAACCGTTCTGGTTGTTTCCTCATTCTCTCCGAACGTCTTGGATTTTGGTCGGGATTGATCTCTTGAGGTGGTACAACTGGATGTGGTAGTAATGGAACGTCTTCATTTATAGTTTGAGGAAGTCGTGGAACATCAAAACACTGTGTAGGGCCAAAAATAACAGACTTCTTATTTTCCTTGCTGACTAGTGTTGGTTAATATGTCTTTTTATTATTCTTCCACTGTCCAAAAGTATCAAATAGTGTAGTTTGTCAATTTTCTTGTATACTTCACTAAACTACCAAATGTTTTTGTTATTTTTGAAGAATCAAACTTGTACGCTCTCCTTTACATTCAAGCTTCTTGTAGACTTGATGTAACTACTTGAAGGTTTCGGGTTGTTTGAGAAGATAGCATTCAAGCGAATTCTGAATTTTCTATTTAAATAAAGTTCGGCAGGTGATTTTTCACATGCAAGAGGGGTAGCTCGATATCAAAACAAAAATTTTCTTAATTTGTCTTTAATTGGAATGTGTTCATTAGAGGTAGCTAGAAGTTTGTGTTTGAGGGTTTGAACATTTCTCTCTGCCAAACCGTTTGTTGCCGGATGAACCGGAACAATGAATTTTGAAAAAATTCCACTGTTTTTGCAATACGTTTGAAATTCATCACGTTTGAAAATAGCAGCATTGTCTGATACCATTTGCCTTGGATAAGCATGAAAAGCAAAAATATCTTCTAGTAGATTGATAGTCTTGAAGGAATCAGGAGTTACTTTTGATATTCTTACTTCCGCCCACTTTGATTTTGCATCCATGCAGATTAAGAAGTAGGTATTGTCAACTGGACCTGCGTAATCAATATGCACTCTGTCCCAATTACTTTCAGGCGTCTCCCAAAAGTGAACTTGTTTTGGATGGTTGGACTTTGTTAAACCGCATTGTTCACAGCTTCGTACAATTTGTTCAATATCGATGTCCATGTCAGGACCAGTACACATACCGTCGTGACAATTGCATCATTTTTGCCATTCCTAAATATGTTTCACGTAGTTCTTCAAGTATTTTTGATCTTAGACTGCTTGGAATGAATATTCTCTCCCCTCTAAAAATTATTCAATCCATGAGGGTGAATTCAGAGTCTTCTTCTTTACTTTGGAGCTGTTTGAAAATTTTTCTCATTTCTTGATCTTTTTGCGTCTCAGTTTTGATTGTTGAAAAGGTTATTTCTTCATTTGAAATGTGAAATATTTTGTCGAAGTACATTTGGTTCATTTCATCTCCGAAAAGTTGGTCAGTTGAAGTTTGAAGCGGTTATATTGAAGTTATTGATAAGCAGTCAATATTTTTGTTTTCATCTCCTTTCTTGAACTTGACAGAATAATTAAAACCAGATAGAAATGTTGTGTATCTCAAAAGACGAGCAGATGTCATTTGTGGAAGCACTTTGTTCTGATGGAGAATTCTTGATAGTGGTTGCTTGTCTGTGGTGAGGCTGAAATGTTATCATATAGATAGTAATAGAAGTGATTTACCTCAAATATGATGGCTAAAGCTTCATGGTCCAACTGACTATAGTTCATTTCCGATTGAGTAAGTGATCTTGAGGTGTAGGCAATCAGTCTTTCTTTACCTTCCATGCAGTGGCTTAGTATGTCAGCAACACCAGTGGGACTGGTATCGGTTGTTATATTCAGAGGTAGACTTGGATTAAAAGGAACAAGAACACAATCACTACAAAGTTCTGTTTTCAAATTCAGAAAAGCAGATTCACATTTTGAAGTCCATAACCAACGTTCCCTTTTTCTTAGAAGGCATCGAAGGAGGTAAGTCATGGTTGAAAAGTTAGGTCACAACCTTGAATAATATGTCACAAGTCCTAAGAATCTTCTTACTTCGCCAGGGTTAGTTGGTCGAGGCATGTTTCGGATTGCATGTCTTGGTTGGAGATTTTCTTATTTTGTAGTATTCAATTATATGTCTAAGGTATTCAATTGATTCAGAGAAGAAAGAACATTTTTGTTTCTTAACTAGTCATGTAGATCATAATCTGTTAGCCTTTGAAGGCAAAGTTTAAGGTTTGAAGTGCATTCATAAAGTGTACATCCATGTACAATGATGTCATCGAAGTATGCTTCTGTCTTGGGAACTCCGTTTAAATCTGTGAAAGGATTCTGTTAAATTCAGATGGAGTTGTTTTAATACCAAAATTTAACCTATTCATTCGGTTCGTACGTCTATGAGTTGATATTGTCTGGATTTTACTACTTTCTTCATCGACTTGTAAGTGAAGATATGCTTTAAATAAATCGAGTTTGCAAAAGTAACGTGAGTTATGTAAACTACTTAGAACATCATCAATTCTTCTGATTGGATGGTTAGCTCGAACTAGTCTTTCATTCGCTCTGTACTTGTAATCGATACAAAGTCGAACACTTCCATTAGGTTTTGGAATTACAACTAAAGGTGATCCCCAGTTACTGCAATTGACAGGAGTTATGATACCAATTGATTGTAAATCCTCTAGTTCTTTATCGACAAGTTCAAAGAAAAGAAATGTTATAATAGGTATGGTCAAGGTCTCACATTGATATCTCAGGTCGTTTAAATTATATCCAGGTGTGCCAGGACATAAAACATACCCTGTATTTCAATACTGTAATTCTAGTGCAGTATGAGTACAAGCAAAAAGTACTCGGCACGTAAAACCACGATCTCACACCAAAAACATCCACTTTAGGTACGTATCTTAATACGGGGACAGAGGAGGAAAGGTAAAAGACAGCTAATAATGGACATCACAAAAAAAGTAGACGCCACTATTGTCATTGTGTAAAAAGGCCTTTACCTAATGGTCTATTAATTATAATGTCCAATCAAGAATACTTGAACCATGTTAATCTATCTTCATGGTCATGTTTAAAAATTTCATAAATGACATGGAGGTAAATCATATCTCTTAGGTTTTAAACAAAATTAGAAACATAAATAATTTGTTTTATAAACATATTTGGATAATATAACAATGCATACTAAATACTAACTCAAATTTAATACTCTCAACCCATTCTGGTAAAATGATTTATGAGTGAAATCACCACATCTCATCCCATTGGTTAATAAATTATCTTCATTTGCAGAAGAAAAACCAGAATGGGTTAGATAAATTACCAAAATTGTAAAATGATATGCAATTTTAATATAACTAATCTATTTGATAACAAACATTCATTCTAATTTATTAAAGTGAACACTTTATTTATGATTCCTAGCAATCAACATAAACTAAACGTAAACAGTTTTCTTATCCCAAACAAAGTCAGTCTTCAGTTTAAAATATAAATACAGTAGAACTTGGATAATTCTAAATTACCGCTAATTCGAAGTTTCGGTTCGGTCCCTTGAACTTTATATGATATCAATGTACAAAGATTAAGGATAATGGAAGTCAACTTCTTTAATTCAAAGTTTTTTTATCAACACTAAAAATAAAATCTTGTGCTGTGAAAGGGATTGCAGAATAAATAGGTCACTGTCAGGTAGATAGGGAGGGAGTACTTAGCCTAGCTGCTATTGTTTGTACACGTATTGTAATTTTAGGCGCAGTACCGCCTTCCGAGAATTCTCTAGGTACCTGTACTGTAGTTTGTCGATTGATGCTCTGCCTGTTATCCCACTTATGAACAACGTTAAGGTTAAAACAAAAATTTAAAGATCGATATCTTTCAAGCAGCAAGAATGTGTCACAATGCATGGTCACAAGTTACTAAAACAACAATAGCAAATTGTTTAAAAAAAGCTGGATTCGTTAAGAAATCTGATCAGCATCCAAGTGAATGTTTTAGAAGAAGTGAAAAACAAAAATTGTGCCGAATTGTCGGATTTAGAAGAAGCTGAAGTTTCCCCAATCCCTACAACGTCTGAAGCTCTTCAGCAATTGCGTGAATTTCGGCGGTATATTGAAGGACCAACCAGTGTAAGTAAAGCTGTTTTCATTCTCTTAACTTACTTCAGGATTTTGCATACGTAGAGGAATTAATTCTACAAGGCAAACGAACATTTCACAATACTTCGTTAAACTTTAATTTAGTGTATAGATATTCATATAAACTTACTGTATATAATAAAAAAACATAATTTACATTGATTGGTGAAAATAAACCTTATATAGGCCTAATAAATATATTCAGCATATGTTTTATTTCAATAATTTTGAGAACCTAAAAATAAAAAATAAATTTACTTTGGATAATTCAAATTTTTACATTGGTCCCTTCAGCTTCGAACTATCCAAGTTCTACTGTATTATTAAAGCTAGTATGTTTTGAATAGGTGCGTTATTATTAAAATAACACAAATTATAATACAAATCTCTTAAAAATTAACTTATGAAGCATTTATTAACTGTTGATAAAGAGCACGCAACCATACAACAACTCCATAAGCGCCAGCATCAACATCTTTTATGTTACTTGGATCTACATATGTCGCTCTTCCACATCTAAAACAAATTTAAAATTATACATGAGTAATATAACTATATCTTCATGTACAGTACTTTAACTCTCCATCACTCTCACACAGTCTTTTAAATATTTTTCTTTTATTATTTAATTACATCGACCAGGTGCTTGTATTGTTCCTTTCTAGTGGAAGAGATTATGTTCTGCTATTTTTTACATAATATATAACTTTACATTCCTTTAATGTGCCTTAAAAAATTATGATAAAATTAATTGTATTCATGTTTTTCTTAAATGTAATATAACATACTTTCAACATAATAAAAAAATATATATTTATTAATTCACTAGTCATGGAATTTGAATCTATTTTATTTGACTCATAAACAGCACTGAGAAAGTCTATTCATATCAGGTAAATAAATAGCATAACAAACAAAAAAACTTAAAGGTTATTTATAAAAAAATTCTCATATCCCAATATTAAGTTATATACAGATTAATTATTCTTTCAATTAAATATTATTGTAAGAGTTTATCTATTAAATTTTCATATATCTCGGGGTAGGAGTGTCGTGCTGGCATACACAAAAATGTAAAAAGTAGTTATCTTAGTTCTTGTTGTATCTTATTGTTGTTGTTGTTGTTGTTGTTGTTGGAATATATGGTGTCATTGCTTACGTATTTATTTCAGGAGGGAGATATTATATGGTCCATATGTTTTCCTATTTCTAAGTCTGTTAGAGCATATTTTCTGATTTCTTTGGGTATTTTAAGAGATCAGTATTCTGTTGGTACAGACCGTTGCACGGTGCTTGGAACATGCGTGCTGCCAGCTTTCTACCACTACACGCCGCCACGTTGTACAGTCACACCAGTTCGTAGCCGCAGCGTAGCGAAAATAGCTTGATTTGAGTTTTATAGTTTAATTTGCGAGTGCCGTTCTTTTGTTATTGCATTTAATATGGATGTGCCGGTAAAGTTTCAGTCTACACTAAACGGTAAACTACTGAGAAGCCAGACACGTGAAGTCGTGACAAATGTTTTGAATTTCATGGAACTTGAAGGTAGGGAATCCAGATTTGTTATAGATCCCAAAAAAGTTAGAGATCGAGTGTCAGCCACTTGCGGAGTTTCAAAAAGTATTTTAACAATATTGAGTGCAGAAAAAAAAATTGGAGGAAACATACTCAAGTTTTGAAACTCCTAATAAAAAAAGAAAGATGCCAAAAAAAATTACAGGCCTTGACGACTTTGATGTTGGTATTGTACGCCGAATAGTAAATAATTTCTATTTGACTGAAAAGTGCCTGCCAACATTAAAGAAAATTCGTCAATGTTTGTATGTAAAATAAAATAAGTAGTTTAACGTGTGTTTTGTTTATTTTATTTTACCAATACAGAGCGATTTGGAGCGCTACTTTGACCTTGCTAAACTGGCTGGGGTGATTGTACAAGGCATCTGAAGGATAAGTGTGGTGGGAGACATTGTCCACCTCTCTCACACAACCTCCCCTACATGCCAAGCACCGTACAACGGTCTGTACATTGGGCAGCTTCGATCGGTAACTTTCTGGGTTATTTATTTTAATTGTGTGTTGGTAACAGTTGCACCTTCCAGGTCTTTTGGAAACTACACTTTTATATTATATCATCTGCAATGCATGGATGATAGCAGGTTTGTTTAAGAACGGGTTTTTCAATAATTTTGTACCAGAAGTAAGGAAAACTTGAAGAAACGTGGAATTTCACGTTTGTCGGTAGACAACAGCTGTGCAACTCATCCTCCTACTTCTGATTTGGTTTTCGGTAATATTTTTGCAGTTTACCTACCACCAAATGTCACTTCTTTGATTCAGATGGACCAAGGTGTGATTAAAAATGTCAAGGGTTTCTATAGATCTTTTGCACAAGGCCTTTTGGACATTGACTTTGAAGTAACAAACTTCCAAAAATAGTTTAACAAATATGCAATTTTTGCAATTGCCTTGGCTTGGAATCAGTTGAAAGAAGTGAATCCAAAGCGGTGCAGGTACAACCTTTGGAATAATGATGAAGTTTCGTGCCAAAATCAAAATGTTACTGGTGATTGTCAAAATATGGTGTTAGATTTGGTAAAAGCTGGTTCAAACAACCCTTTAAAAGATGTCCCCAGTGAGGAAGTTATAGACTGGATTCAAATTGATAAAAGTGTGCCAGTGGTCGAAGAACAGAGTTTTCAAACAGATTATACAAAGTGCTGTTAACATACAAGAAGCTCAGGTTCGGGAGGTTCGATTCGGATGAAGAAGAAGAGCCATGTAAGAAGAAGCTAAAGTCTCATGGAAACAGGCTTCTGATGCATTGCATCTCCATTTATAAAATTTGCCGAATCTAAGAAAGGTTACAGTTTTTCAGAACTTAAAAATTTGTTTGTAATCCGTAGTGACTTTTTGAAAAAGAGATGAGAATACGGAAGAAACATGATATCTGAGAGTTTCTTAAACAATAAAGCTCATGTGTATTAATTTTTCTTTTGTGCACTGTAGTGTTTTTTTATTTACATGAATATGCAATTAAATAAATATTCAGTGTTTGAATTTAATTTTTGTAAAAATAAAACCTGAACAAAAATCTCACAATAAATACGTTTACTATTTATTTAACTACATTTGAGTTATAGTTTAGTTACTGTATCCTGTGCATCACTGAGGATGGCGACATTGTCGTTGAAACGCGTTTGAGGTTAGTAAATGTATTTATTGTGAGATTTTGGGTTCAGATTTTATTTTATCTAGTTACTTTCTCACAAGTCAAGCTCATTAGTTATGTATGGTTCATATTTGGTTTTCCTGTTAAAATTATTGAAGTACGATAATCCAGCAAGGCCAAACGGTTCTGGACGTACCAGATTAAAGAGCTTTTACTGTAGAATGTTCCACCTCATACTCTATACTTTAAACTTCTTCTAATGAGAGTTATATTCATGCTGTGAATTAGTGGAACTCCAGCCACAAGACTTCTACTCTTCTGGAATCATTAAGTAACTTTCTGAGCACTGGAGCAAATGTATTGTAGTGACAGAGGTCTAATTGAAAAATACAATTGTATAGTTGTATAGTTTAAAGAAATTTATATTTGACAAATCAGACAATATTACTATCGGTAATATAGTAAGTATTAATTAATAGATCCACTTACTTAGGTGTCATTGAACGGGTTTTAGTACATCCTTCCTCTGCTTCAGTGACAGCCTTTTCTAAAGCCTTTTGCCAAGTTCCTCCATTGTTTAATACTTGTTCGAATGATTTAATAGCAGGAATAAGAGCATCCATCTGTACACACAATTATTTAATAAAATAACAACGAATGCATATCTATATTATGTACACCATGGATAACAAAACGGTGGATACAAAAATTTTACGCATCAACTTGGTGAAAATGGTGGTTGACATCAAAGAATATGATTGAATATTGCTTGTATTTGTTTCCATTTTAAATGGATAACATAGCTTGGTCTGGAGGTCGAAGACAACAAATACAGACTTGATACTTATTTTAAGCCAATTATTGTCATATGTAATAAATACTAGCTGGCCCGATCCGGATTTGCACATATAGACAAACCACAAAGTTAACCAAAATATATGTTCATCATTAGAACTCAAAGATTACCCTAAAATAACAAATTCGAACTGGTTTGGTAAAATTTTCAACCCTTCAACGCGATAACACAAGCAACAACAATAATTGTGCAATAAGCTACGATATATATATATGTTCACCATTGGGCCTCGAAGATTACCCTAATATAACAAATTTGAACCGGTATTGCAAAATTCTTAACACTTCGATGGAAATGTTTTTCCACTTGGATTTTTTTTTTACAATGGAACAATACACGCACAAGGTTGAACATGGTAAGCATCCACGCGGTCGTCCCCACCTTTCCAAGTGAAGAAGAAAGAGAAAGAAGGGAGAGGAAAAGAAAGAGAGAGAAATCGGCGGTTTGCTTTGTCTCAAATGTATACTTAGGTCGCTATATTACTCATGTTATATATTTCGAGGCTCGATGTTTATACACTCAAGTGGTGATGGTGACAAGTTAAGATAATAGGGGCAATAACTTATTTACTTAACCCATTTGAAGTCAACAAGCACTGCTAAATATTATCAAAACGTAATAATTCTTATGCCAAATACTAACATTTTCAGTTCTTCCTTTTTTTCTTCTTCTTTCTATCAATTAATTGTTTTTGAGTCATAAAAAATGTTGTGAAATTATTTAATATCACTTTTATATAAAAGAACAAACTTACAGCAAGTTACACACATTTTACTTCAATCCCAATATTTACAAAATGCAACGTTTCATAAATACTTCGTAAGGATGAAATTTTTTTGTTTTTGTCCTGTATTCAGTTATTTTAATATATATTTTCTGATTTTAATGAAAATCAGATTTGGGTAATAAATTGTTAACAGTTGGAATTCAAATTTGCAACGAATCAGTCATTCCTATTAGAAAATATAAAAGCCTCAGTGTGATTCTTAAATAACTCCTATTTGTTATATATGAAATATCTAAATAACCATACCATAGTTCTATGGCCTACTCTCGCTGGAGAGTATTTTATAACCGCATTTAATCCTGATCTCCATGCTGCAGTCCAATTAGGAATTTCAGATGCTGCTCCAACAAATAACAAACTGTATATTGCTCCAGAAGTTCCTCCCATTACATCCTCTGCAATTCTAGCTAATCTTCTCATGCATGTACTTGGATATGCAAGTGGAAGATCGTTTATATTTTGAATAATAGCTGAAATATTTAATTAATTAAATACTACACTTTATACTATAACAAGCAATATCAAAAATGAAAAATAATAATGGTAAGTAATAAACCCACATTTTACAGCAACAAAAAATTCATCACCATTAAACATTCTTAATAAAGGAATTTAATATTCTTTGAAAACTAATGGTTTGCTTCTACTGCAGTTGAGTTTATACCAAGTAGCCAAAATCAGTTAACGCTTGTTATGTTTATGAAGTAGTAGTGTATAAATTAGTTAATCAGATGCAACTCATTTTAATTCTACACTTTCATACCAATAATTTATGGGAAGCTTTAAAAATTAACAGTAAACTATTTGAAAAAGAGTAAGTACGAGAGGAGGCTGAAAAGTAATGCACACATGCTTGTAGAACGCGAACGATATGACTTTCAGAAGCACGCTGAGTTGCTTGTGGAAGTAACATTTCCCCTCTATTCGCATGCACAGTTTGAAGGCCTTGCGTTCATCCAGTGTATTTTGAGCAGAGTATGGAGACGTGTTCTAGTGCTACGTCAACGCGAGTTAAACAGCGTGCTGTTATTGAATTTTCAACTGCTGGAAAAGTGACTCCTTTATCGTCGTTTAAAGGCTGTTAATGGTGACGATGCTGTTGATAGGTCTATTGTAAATTGATGGGTAGTAAAATTTTGTGGATGCGAGCCTGGAAAAGCCATGATTGTTGATGAAACTCGGACGTTCCATCACTGCCACAGATGATAAATATTGTAGATATCATATGTTTATTGCATCATAAGTTTATACTCTAGACAATAATAGTCATATGTAAATAACTATTCAGCAATAGTTTTAGTACATTGTTATGTTCAAGTTCTGTTCGATATAGCCGAGATTAATAAAAAAATGTGTTACAACAATATTTTGTTATAGTTAATTAACCAATTCAAGATACAATAGTTTTGGCAACGAGGATATCAATTTAGAAATTAATAGGAGAAACATGAAGAATATTATAATTACCACATGGTAAATATGTAATTTGTAACTAACCAAACTAAGCCAGAAGATTTAAGCTAGACTAAGAATAGCAACATTTTCAGGTCAAACCATATTAACAGTTACAAATTTTAAATACTAATTCAAACTATTTACTAATTAAATTCCTGTAGATTCAAATAACTTGCATAATTTCAAGATGGATCCTGAACAATTTATGGAAACTATGGTTGTACAGCAACAAATGCTCATAAATACAATTTCAACATTTTAATTTTGTAAATGGCAAAGAAAATGTAGGCCTAAATGAAACTATGTCAACTTCTAACCTAATACCATTTGAAAATTTTGATTATAAAAATGAAAAATTTCTAAACTATGTAGAACGTTTTGAAAACTATTTTAAAATGAAAAATGTAACTAAGAAAGAAAAACAAGCTCAACTATTGTGTTTCAATTGGATCTGTCCATTACAATAGCCTAGCTTAATTTTTAAGCCCAGAAAAGCCAGTAAATAAATTCAGCTATGAAGATCTAATAGAATCTTTCAAAAAAATGCTTGCACCTATGAAAAGTGTTGTAGTTTCCCAACATTATTTCCTAAATCTTTACCAAACAGAAAATCAATCAGTATCTGAATTTGTAGCTGATCTTCAACGCGATTTAACAGATTGTGAATTTGTAACTAAATGTGAATGTGAAAAAACTTTATCAATTGCCAATGTTTTTCTAAGAGCTCAATTCATTCGAGGTCTGAGAGATAACTGGTTAAGAAAAAATATTTTACAATCAAATTTGTCATCTTTTGACGATATTCTAACCAAAGCCATAGCCATTGAAGCCTCAAAAATAGAGAGCAAACAGTTCACTCAAAGTCAAAATAACAATCAGTCAAGTTTCCATAAATCCAATGGTTCACACAACGATACTAGTAATACCGGTACTAACAAAGTCTACAACTCTTCCAGACACTATTTTAGAAGACGATCAAAGTCAAATCAGAGAAAGAATACCTTCAAACAAAATTATAGCCACAAGTCAAGTTCTCAAAGTAACAGACCTGACTTCCAAGCTCTCGGTGTAGATAATCTTTCTATCGGATGTGGAAAAGGTAACCACAAAGTAGATGATTGTCGAACTGATGGCAAAAAGTTGTTTTGTAATATGTGTCAGAAAAATGGGCATGTAGCTAAGATGTGTATCAAGTCTTTGATATATTCTTCAAAGGTTAAGCAAAATAGCCATTTTTTCAATGATGATTCTAAATCAAATTAATCTGACTTAGGCAAAAGCTTTGGCATAAAGAAAGTTGACCCATGTATTCAAAACTGTAAAGTCGTTGAGTTATTTGAAGTTACATCCAACATAGATAAGTACCAGTTAGTTCATGTTAAACTAAATGGAAAGATACAAAAATTTGAAATAGACTCTGGCGCAAAATATTCATTGGTTGCACAAGATGACTTTCAACGTCTCAATCTAAATGTTTCTTTACAGGACACAAGTTTGATTTTTAAATCTTACTCGGGAAATTTTATAAAACCCAAAGGAAAAGTAATAATCAATGTCAAATATAATGGTAAATCAATACAAGGAGAGTTACATACAGTTCCTCCAGGTTTCAACGCTCTTTAGGAAAAAAATGGATAAGAGAATTAAACATTGAATTGAAACAAGTCTATGATCAAATGAAAACTTCCAGTTCAATTTCAAATGTCCAATCTAGCAAATCTCCTGATGACATTTACAAAACATTTTCACATGCCTTTGAAGAAAAAGTAGGTAGTGTGCCAGGTATTAAAATTTCCTTTAACTTTGAAAAGGAGCTAAGCCTGTCTTCACTCGTGAGCAAAATGTTCCTCATGCCCTATGAGAACTTGTCGATAAAGAACTAGAGGATTTACAATTAATTGGTATCATAACTCCTGTCAATTGCAGTGACTGGGGATCTCCTTTAGTTGTAATTCCAAAACCTAATAGAAGTGTTCGACTTTGTGACGATTACAAGTACGGAGTGAATGAAAGACTAGTTGAAGCTAACCATCCAATCAGAAGAATTGATGATGTTCTAAGTAGTTTACGTAACTCATGTTACTTTTGCAAACTCGATTTATTTAAAGAATATCTTCACTTACAAGTCGATGAAGAAAGTATTAAAATCCAGACAATATCAACTCATAGAGGTATGTACCGAATAAATAGGTTAAGTTTTGGTATTAAAACAGCTCCATCTGAATTTAACAGAATCCTTTCACAGATTT
>JAGFPH010002084.1:98050-126094 GCA_018207615.1 Philaenus spumarius | reverse complement strand
GGTTTTTGGACGAGATGGCACTAGTTGGCGGGTAGAGAATTAACCCCCGCCCTACGTTCGTGGAATCTGGACGAGATGGCACTTGGACGAGATAGCATCTGGACGAGATGGCACGACACCAATCTTTTTGATGGGTAAAATAAAAAGATATGCGAATTCTATTAACTTTATTGCTTTTGAACAATTAAAAAAAAGGGTATATTGATTTATGTTTTTTTATTGTTATTTTTTTCTATGGGCAGGAATATTCCTGTGGTAGATAATACATTTTTTATAAATTGGATGACGTAAATTCTCACGTATTCTAAAAATATATAGCTGTTATACGTAGTATAAGTAATTCAGTTTAAAAATTATAAGAACATTTTAAATAAAAATTCTATATTTAAAATGTTAACATTTAAACTAATATTATTTTATTAAACATTTTTTGAAATGATTTATATTTTTAGAAGGTTAGGGGCGTATTTTTTCGGTGAGTAGAATAGAAAGATTTTTAATTCTACTTTATTGCTTTTGGACAAAATAAAAAAAAAAAGTGTAAAGGCCAACAACTAACTGCTGATTATTGATTTATATATGTTTTTAAATTATTATTATTTTTGTCATGATAGAAGATACTTCTTACTATGATAGAAGGTAACACATTTTTTTAACCTCAAAAGAATAAGAATAAATAATTTCCTTTAGCTTATCTTATAAATTGGATTAAATAAATTGTCAATTGCACTAGTAATTTGCACATTAGTCCAAATTTACAAATCAGTTTAATAATTTATGAAAACATCTGAAATATAACTTTAGAGTATTTACAATTTTAAGTTATTAATTATTATTATTGTATTATTAATAGTTTTTTGAAATTATTTACAGTAATTATATTTTTTATTGTTACTATTACAGTACTTTAATTTTAAAACTCAAACTTGTGTCAATATTTTGCTGCATACAATTTTTCATTGCATTTTATTTACAAAACAATAATTATTTACTGTCACATTTTAATCCACATATATAATTTGAACTGGTAAGTAAAATTATGAGAAAAATAAACATCATTTCCTGTTCATATTATACAACATATCAATCGAAAGGGTAGGCCTTAAGTTTGTGGGAAAATATAATTTAACTTAACAAATAATTTTTAAAAGTTTAGCCCTATAAAATAGCATTTTTAAATATATAGCACAGCTGATTGAATATGTTCCGTGTTGGTACAATAATTCGTTTTTTTTATGATTATACCGCACCCTTTTAAAAAATATGTGTGGCAGCAGCAAGAGGTCTCATCTAGATTAATAATTGTACTTTAAGATAAAAATGCATAGGTTAATTTTAGAGGAACATTTATTACTTTGTCGATCCTTGTATTAAAAATATTAAGTTTTTTCTAAAATATTCATACAACTAATTTAGAAATAAGTTTTATATATTAAATTTTTTTAAATAATCTATATTCCCATCATACTGTACTTTATCTAGACAAATCTGAGCTATTCAGTAACATCAAAGGTATGATTTTATATAATTGAAACTTGTTTTTCCCTATATAATCTAATCTTTAGTTAGTTATGTAAATAAATAAACTGTTTGTTCAAGTAATAACAAATTTTAATTATTTCAGAATAAATTTTATAAAAAATGTCTGTTGGAAAAAAGCTTTTAAACTCAGTGGACAACTGTGTGGATGAAATGTTGCTTGGAGTAGAAGCTGTACACCCAAGTCTTAGTGTGAATACACTAGCTAGAATTGTTATGATTAACAAGGTATGTTTAATTCAAAAATAATTTGTACTCTAATTACAATCTTTTTACAAAATATTCAATGGTGTTTATTTTGTGTTATTCACAGGGAAAGAAAAAAGCTGGTCAAGTAGGATTGATATCCGGAGGTGGATCAGGCCACGAACCCTTCTCTACAGGTATCTATGTGCTGTATTTCTCTGTGTATAAACCTAACGTTATGTGTCTATTTTAACTCAACAACCAGGGTCGAATTTATAATCCATGAAAACCTGTAATCCATGCCTGTGGATTATATTGATCAACTTATTCCTTAAAAATCAGAATATTAAATAGGTGGTATTAAGAATTTACGGTATTCTTTTAAACAATTTTAAACAAATTCAATTTGGAAGTAGGCCTAGTATGTTTGATAAAGTTTGAGTTTCTGAAGCTGAAATATTAGTGCGAGTTTCGTTTCAGCAGTAGTGCCCATCCATTTCCAGAGCTTCTTTTAAACGATTGAAAACGAATAAAAAGCTACTTGTTGAGTATGGTGGGGGGTAAGAAAAATTGAGTGACTTAGGAAGATTGGCTATCAGTTATGAAAGTGCTGCTCCTTTGAAATAAATAGTTTGTTGGTGTAGAATCAAGAAAAGGGGACTTTTGTTAACTTCATAACAATTTTTGACAATATTTACACAAAAAATATTTATTCATTCTATTATTGTAATACTTTGAACTACTATGTAGATATTTGCCTTAGCTTTTATTACTTGTGGGCCCTTTTTACTTTCTCACTATACTATTATAGGGCCTAGTATAGAGAAAGTATAGTGATCGCAAAAAAAATCGATGTTGAGATTTTTGTGGAAATATCCGTTTTGGGACCCCCTGAGTACAAAAAAGTGGTTTTTACAAAATGTCTGTATGTATGTATGTCTGTATGTATACAATGCTAGAGCGAAAACTATTCAATCGATTTCAAACAAATTTGCTCCAGACATGTCGAGTAAACCTGTATAGATGCACGAAAATCTGTTTTGAAAAACAACCCCTTTTTGGCAAAAAACCCCCCAAAAAATCAGTTATTATTTTTTATACAAAAACGGCTCTAACGATTTTGATAAAATTTGGCTTATTTGTAGTCTTTACTACCATATGTAAAAAACTGCATCTTTCTAAAAATTCTCGTTTAGCTAATAAAAATAATAACTGATTTTTGGGGGTTTTTTGGCCATAAAGGGGGTTGTTTTCAAAACTATTTTTCGTGCATCTATACAGCCCTAATTGACGTGTTTGGTGCAAATTTTTCGAAATCAATCGAATAGTTTTTCCCTAGATAATAATAATAATATTTATTAGTTAATCTCCTACTTTAAGAAATCATGACTCCTACCCCACCTACAATTATGAAGTCACAGTGAATCTGTTTAATAATTTAAATATGTTTGTGAGAAAGTATGTGCCAGTTTTTGGTACCGTTTATTTTCTTTGCTTGGAATTTTAAAATAGTATTATTGTCTTAAAAATATAGGGGGACTTTAACAAATTCTCGCAGTGGGTTCAGAATTTGTAGGACCCTGACAACAACACCTGATTTCATTTTCATACAGTTTTTGTTCATACCTATACATATTATCTACACAGGTTTGTGTATGATATTGTATACAATACTTTGTTGACCTAAAATCATAATTTTATAATTGATACAAATCATGTACAGTAATTCACACGGACCTAACCAAAAATCCACCTGCTAATGGTTAACAACACAAATAAGATGAATTGTGGGTATTATTTTGTTTAACTAAGAAAAGAAAATATATTTTAATGTTATCTGTATTTTATAGGATGTGAAAAAGAGTCTATTGTATTTTATGTCACATTGTACTGACAATTTGAATGTAATTTTATTTTAATTGTAAACAATTTTTAGAAAATAATTTGTAATATGTTTTACAACTGTATCAATAAAAATGACTTTTTTGCAGGTTATGTTGGAAATGGTATGTTGACAGCTGCAGTGGCAGGTTCAGTGTTTGCCTCTCCTCCTGCAAAACACATTCTTACAGCTATTCGTAATGTTGCTGCAGTATGTGATGGTAATCAAGTTTTTTTCTTTATTTGGATAAATTAATATTTTTATCGGTGCTCCATTATTTTTTAATTACTTTTTATTAGAGATCCAAAAAATGGTTACATACATTATTCTTTACACTTACGTCACTTGAATTTGCCACATAAATTTCTGTGGGAGTTTAGACAACACTTGAACCAACAAAACCATTACAAAAGGAAATTTAACGCTCCTCTCTCAAAACTCTTGCTTCGTCAGCAACCAACTTGATCTGGGATTTCGCCTTTGACCTTCCATGTTGACCGATGTCATGGTTACATAAGCAACCAACCAATGGGGCAGTGAACTGCTGTGCTAATAAACCTGTATTCAATAACTTTTCCATTTCATTCTTCTAAGAAATAATGCTTTGTACTTCGTCGTCACCAGACCGTTGCTTTTTAAAGTTCTGTCTTCAATAGGGGCACACCGCATTTCACTACAATGTAGTATAGTAATGTAAGTACAGTAGAACCTCGATAATTCGAGCTAATTGGGGCTGACTGTACCTCGAACTATAAAAAACTCGGATACGTGAAGAAATAGACAAAAATGTAGAATAACATTTCTTGATCCATAGGCTGGATTAGGCTTGTGCCGTTGGCGAGAAAGAAAAGTACTTGAATTCCATAACATGTTAACTCTTTGTTTAGGTAATTACCTGCATTATCGAGAGGTAGTATCGCTTTCATGGGTAGACCTATCTTTTTTAAATATTTCTTTTATCAGGGACAAAATCTTCATGAAACCACTGTAAAAAAATATTTTTGTTCATCCAGGGTGATTTTTGGTTAGTGTAAGTCATAGGTAAAGCACGTTTATTTATATTTTTTAATGCCCTAGGACTAACAGATTTTTCTATCACTATGAGTTTTAACTTACGGTCAACACTTGCATTGGATGAAGCTAGAACGGTCACCCTCTCTTTAAATTTTTTATGACTTGGGGCAGCCGTTCCTTCCTTGAAGCAAGAGTCTTCGATGGTAGCATTTTATAATTCAGACCCATTTCATCACAATTGTAAAACTGATCTGTTGTAAGTTTTTCCTCCGAAACAATTGTTTTAAAAAGATCTCAAAACTATGCCATGACTTCAGAGTTAGCAGAAAGCTTTTCACCACATATTTCTAGCTAGCTAACCCACATATATGTGCTAGGTTAGGCACATATATGATTAACTCCATACCGCTTCTTCCATCGGTCTACTCACTCTTCTGATGCAGTGAAATTGTCGTCACCTTCTTTCAATTCAATTCTGAAGAACAACGCCTTTCCTTCAGAATTGGGCCTGAAATAGGGCTTCGTTTTTGCCGCTGTTGACTGAACCAGATAAAAAAGAGCTTCACTTGTTTTTTCATATTCAGCTTTTTTCATTGTTTTCCTTACACAAAATATTTAAACAGAAATCCTTACAGAAATATTAGAACATTTAATGGTAGACAATATTTTTCCATTGTGCCTCTATTACAGCGCCAATTCTCTACAGTTACTTCACCGACACTGTACTCAGCTGCAAGTTTCTTCATCATTTCACCATTATCTAGTCTTTTCAAGGCCTTTAATTTAATTTTAATTGGCACACACTTTCTTTTAGCTTTTCCACTCATTGTTACAAAAGCACAATCAAAATTAAAACTTAAAAAACTAAAACACTTTTAACTCAAACAGTAAAGAATGCACTGACTAATCGACAATGTTACACAACAAAGATATGCGCGAACTTCCGTGGTAACTGACGGTCTACTACTGAACTATTTTTAAAATAGCAAGAGGGGGAGACAGTCAAGTATAGAATAAATGGCTCAGTTGACATGAGGTATAAGTGGTGACGGCGAGACCCAATGTTGACTCATTACCTTCCTTCGAGTGGTGGTGTGTCACCAAGTGAACTTCGATCCCAAGTGAACTTCAAACGTCTAGTTGGCATTTTAAATGTACAACAGGGTGGCTGAAACACAGTAATTTTGAAGGCTACAATGGATGTTTTAAAAGCTTTAAAATATCCTAAAAAGCTGTTTTTTTATTTTCCAAACACAGCTCGAAATACCAGATTACCCTCAACTACTGCGACTCGAATTATCGAGGTTTTACTGTGTAACGCAACTTAAATTTCTTAAAGGATAATGCTGATATGTGTATATGTAATTAGTTTGCCGCTTATTGCTAATATCGTCCTTCCTTAAGGGTACGCCAGCATATGCTAAGTTTAATAGTGAATTATTTATGCCATGCATAACGCTAACACTTGTCAAACTTGAATTTTCACTTTCTTCTTGTGTTTGTGATAGATTAAGTGTCACAAGTGAATTAATTGTTAATTTGATGTGTATAAACAAATGGATTATGAACACTTTGTGTTAGGCCTTCTGACTGGACAACTGTTAGCATAGGTTAATATACGACTATATCATTTAACACGTTCGCTACAGATGAACTCGGTTCATCGCCACAGATTTTCATGACACTATTAAGCAATACATAGTGAACATTTTGAAGGTGGAACATAGTTTCCGAAACGCGTAACTTTATTAAGCGGTAAGTCACAAGACGGACGTAAGTGCCATAATTATAATACATATAGGCTGGGATAAACAGTTGTGACATTCACCACAGATCATGGGTATGATTTTGTTCAAATGAGTTAATATACTTTTTAATAACCTAAAAGGTATTTCAAGCAATACCTATTTGTTTTTTTTTTTTTTACTATTTTCAGTGTTTTTGAAGTCGTTGCATATATGCAATGTTTAGTCTATGTAAAAAAACCGTAAGTTTTTTTGTTAGACTCTGAAGCAATGTTAGTAAAACAAAGTGTTTTGAAAGTTGCACAACCAATAAAAATGAAAACTGAAATACAAAGGCGTAAAAGCAGAATTTCCAGGAATTGTTAAGTGAGAAAGAAGGGATAAAAATTCCTGAGAACTTCGTGTCTTCGCATTCTAAAAAAGGGGGAAACAACCAAGAATTCTAGTGTGAGAAAGGGGTAATTTTCATGAGAACTTAATGATTTCACATTCCCATGTTAAAAATCGTCAAGGTTACAGACCATGCACCGCGTATTACCGGCAGACCTTCTTACATACTGATACCAATAAATCGGGTTTTTAAAATATTATATACTAGTACTTTAAAATTAGCAGTTAAATAACAAAATAACACTGCCACAAATATGCGACATCAGTCTATTTCAATTAAACCAGGTATCACACATTTGCGGCACCAGTCTGGATAGAAACTGGTCGCTGCATATATTTGATGCTAGACTATGCTAAAAATTTTACTGTAGTGGTAGCGAACGTGTTAATCACAATTTAATACAAGGGAATGTAATTGATTTTGTTCAATAATCTCAATCTATTGGTTTAAGTTAATTCCTCTAATTACTACTTGTAAAAAATACAGTTCATTAATACTCATAAAACACCACATTGTAAAGCATAAACTGTTGAAATAAGTTACTTTATGTTTGAAAGCGTTTTTATTTATTGATATTCATCAGCTATTGCAATCAAGTGGCAAGAAGGGAGAGAAAATTTTGTTTTCTTCGAGTAGCACTTAAAACAATTATTTCTTTACTCTGTTATATGAGTTTCTATGTAATTGATTACATTTCTATTAATATTTGATAACATTTTAGAAAATTGTCAAGATGGATCTTATGTGTTATATTTGTTTGTTTTGCAGGAGGTGTCATTGTTTTTATTATGAATTACACAGGGGATGTCTTAAACTTTGGCCTTGCTATAGAAACTGCCAAAGAAGAAGGAATAAATGTAAGTGATTTTAGTTGGATATTTTATTACAAAAATATTTTTCATAAATGACCCAAATAGTTAATGGCAATTGCATTGATTATGCTGCAACTTTAAAATAAAACAGTGCTGTTACAGTTTGGGGAAAAATTTAAAATATAATAAGTTGATAAATTCAGATATCCTACTATCTTATTTTGTGTCATATTTAACCTTATTAAACGAGCAATTCTTGTATATAAATTTATTTCGAGGATCTCGCTAACGGCTCTAACAATTTGGAAGAAAATTTGAATATAGGGGTTTTTGGCGTCAGGAATTAAATGCGCTACTAAGTCTGCAAAAATGCGCTAAGTAGCTCTTTTTGCCTATGAAAACTCTAACTTCTTTTTATATACCACCTTTGAAGTCACTAATTAGGCGAATAGATACATTGTAGATACAATCCAGATGTTTTACAAACAGATGTTAATCTGTTAGTTTTAGCTCCAGATATTTATATACTATTTAAAAAACATAAATCATTAACAACGAATCAGGTGGTATAATTTTCAACTTATTTCTTTATTCAAACACCAAACGTAACTAAAACTTTTTTTTGTGCTGTTATTGGCCGTTCTGAAAACCTTTTCACCGGTTTCTGCATTCTTTGTATAAACAGTTCATATGTATGTAAGATTGAAAAATATTCATATTTATTCAGTATGTGATTCGTATTTACATACATTTTCTTTAAAAAAAACAATTTAAAAAAAATAAGAAATACTGAGTGATGCTCGGTCGCCCATAGATTAAACTTGAGAACTACCGTAGATACAACATAAACGGATCTTATACTAAAGTTTAACTAAAATCAATTTAATACTTCCAAGGTTGAACAAGATATGTCACAGAAAATGAATCTTTCCCTATTTGATGATTTTACTAAACCTTTTCAGTGATAACCGGTTTTTCTTCACTAACAAAATTGTTATGTGTTTTAAACGCTAATTGGATCCTAAGTGTATTGTAAAGTTTATTGAAATTGGTTCAGTACTTTATAACTATATTTTCTCTGTTGAAAAGTACAACATCCGGTTAAAGCGCCAATAAGTTTAACATTTGAACCAGTTTTCTAATCTGTATTGAAGTTGAGGAATTTTGCTGGTAAGAAATAAAAGTAAGTCATTGAATAATTTAGAAAATCACACTATCACTGTATACAGTAGGATAACAATTTCAAAAATGTGATACAAAATTATAACTATTCAGTTATAAAAAAAATCAAATTGCAATAATAAAACAGCAAAACTCAAATAGTAGAAATAAGTTATTTACTGAACAAGAAAAATCATGTTCGTATTAAACTTTTTGCACAGCTAATCATTAACAATACAATTAATGATCATTGTTCATTGTACCCTGTGATTTCGGTTATGGGGTATGATGGTAAAAGAGCGTGTGCATAGCTGGAAAGTTCAAGACATTGATGACCTGAAGGACTGAATATGGTATGTGGTATCGTCCATTCACAGCAAAATGTGTCTGCAGGCTTTGAATGCTTCTTTGTATTAATAAAGAATCATCTCATGAATTTGATAAATTATGTCAAATTTATTTTTTTTTTGTAATATTTGACAATATATTTTTGCAGGTGGAGAAATTTGTTTTTGGAGAAGATTGTTCTCAAAAAGAGATTGGTATTGCAGGAAAGCGAGGAATGTGTGGAAATGTTTTACTATTTAAGGTAATAACCCATCTTAATGTTAATCTTGTTGACTTTATTGCACATCAAATTATGGACAATTTCAGTGTCTTTACAATTTGATAATTACAAAATGTATTCACCACTGAAAATGACAACTGTTCTAAAGTTTTCCTTCTACTTTAAAAGGGTTTGGTTTAATCTATCAGAAACTAAAAGAGGGTTAGTTATCAAGATTGATAATCCAGAAGTTAATAGTAACCAAATAACTGTTTTGTAGTTAAAAGATAGGTAGACTGCTTGCTTTAAACCAAATACATTACTTTCAAAAGTCATGTTTGAGAATTATCATTTAAAATTATGAAACTAGTCCATGTCTAAAATGTACAAACATAAAATGTTTTAATGTATGGTGGTTGTCTCTTAAAAGGCATAATTAAGTTTAAATTGTTTACGTAATTTGTTGATATGGTTATTTTGTATTGCTTTTTGTTTTTAGATATGTGGTGCTTTAGCTGAAGAAGGTAAAACGATAAAAGAACTATTATCTCTTTCTGAAACAATTTCCAACAGTATTGCTACCATGGGAGTATGTCTGTCTCCATGTAGTTTACCTGGTTCACCTCCTCTATTTTCTGTACCAGAAGACTCTTTAGAACTGGGTATTGGAGTCCATGGTGAAGCGGGAACAGCTAGAATTAAGGTATTTTGGAAATTTGTTTTAAATTGGTGAGATTTAGTATTAAAATTACTAAATACTGTATATTTCGTCTTTAAAATTGATTTTTAATTTCTAGATGTGTTCAGCATCGGAAGTGGTTACACATTTGTTGGAACGAATAATTACAACTCTTAAACTGCAGAAGGGGGAGAAAGTTGTCGTCTTACTCAATAACCTGGGTGCAACCTCGCAACTTGAGCTCTATGTTGTGGCGAATGAAGTGCGCAAACAGTTAAGTTAGTACAATTATAATGTTAACCAAGTCTTCCTATTTATTAATTATTTTAAAAAATAACTTGTGCTTCGCCTATTATTGTCGTGAAAGTTGTATTTGGTTAAAACAAACTCTTTGGCCAAACAATATATCTACTTAACTTTAAAAAAAAAAACAAGCTAAAAAACTATAAGATGAAAGGTAAAAGTAAAATCATAAACAATTCAAAGCAATTACTACGTAATTTATTTAATTTTTAAAAATAAATTCTTTGCATTATTATTACAAAGTTGTGTATAAGTGTTTGCATGTGTAAGTTTAACCCTTTCAGGACTATCTGATGATATTTCATCAATTTTAAAATACGCGGAAAAGGCCATCTGACGAAATATCGTATAATTATTTCAATGCGTAAAAGACCATTCGATGATATTTCGTCATTTGCGAAAAATTTAATTTGATCGTAATTAAATAAGTAAAACTAATTAAATAATAAAAATTCCATTTATTTATCTTCAATTTAAACAATATTTATACGTAAACATTTGTGATTTTTTGTCTATGTTTACAGTGTGCAGTTTTTAAAATCTCTCACCCAAAATCAGTTTACACTTTTTACACAACCCCCAAAAAATGTTTGGCCCTAAAAGGGTTAAGCAGATCTCAGGTCAAATATCATTTATATTATTTAATAATAATGAAAATTCATATTTAAATCAAGTCTTAATAAAAACTAGCTGAATGAATACTCATTACCATACTTATTATGGTATTTCAGAAAACATAACATAGTCTAGGTTATTTGAGAAGTTTAAGTATTTTAAAACATAAAAACTTTTTTGAAATTTGATGAGCAGCTAATTACTTAATATTGCCAAGCACAGTTGAGAAATAAAAACAATACTAATGTTCTATAACCATGCTCTAATAGTCATGAGTAGAACCGCAGCACTTTGTTCCTAGCACCACCCATGGCATTTAGTTAGATGTGGCGAGGCAACTGTTGTGTGTAAATTTCCCCTCTGGTTGAGTTCTGAGACCTGCCTCTAAATCACATTCCTTTTTTTTCTTTCAGTCTAAAATAATACCCAAGAGTCGTATTTATAATAGTAGTTTACGCAACGATTGTATTATGAAGGCCTTTAAGCCACGAGTGAGATGTAAGTTGGAACACGAGCGAAGCGAGTGTTCTAAATATCTCACGAGTGGCTTAAAGGCTGAATACAATCGTTGCGTACACTACTTTATCTACGACCAAAAATATACAGGCTATTTGATGTTTGATGTTGATTGTAGATTTAATCATTGAATAAATAGACCAAAGCGAACTAGGTTTCTTATCTTGGGCCAATTCCTCAAAATACGCAATGAAAACATTCTCGGAAAATGAACTAACACCATTTCTAGTTTTCCACTCCATAAACTGGTTATAAACCTTTTCATAACGAAATTTAGATTTTTCTGGCAACAAATTGTTCAGAGCCGAATTTGCTTTTGTATTAATTTCCTCTGGAGTTAAACAAAATTCATCACTATCACTCATGTTTGCGGAATGCGTCAACTCACGTTTGAGGTTAGTTACAATAACACACTAACATCCGGAACGTATGGGTACAATCAGCTGATGTACGAATAGCGTTATTTTTATTACAACTCTACTTCCGTCAAATGACGAGCTCTCATTGGTCTAGAGCCTATTATGTAAAGTGACTCCTGTTAGGTAATGATATCATTACCTAATCGGGTTGGCTTTTGGTTTGTAATGTACCTCTTTCTGATGTTACTTGTAATAGCGTTATTGGTGTTTATTGCAATGGTCGTAGATAAAATTCCTTACGTGTTGGTGAGAGAGGTTTGGGAAGAATTAATATTTTTTTGGCCAATGCTTTCATACTGTTAACAGTTAAAGAGCTTATTTTTGATTAAATTATATTATATAAAGTCATAAGATGATAAATTATATTATATAAAGTCATAAGATGATGTTAAACTTTAAGTAATGAAAACTAACTAAAATGTACACAAAGTCACAAGCTATTACATAATGAACCCATTGCACTAATAGTTAGAGGGGGTATACTGCTTTTATTTTACTTTGTGTGTGTTTTTATTTAGTTTAAACCGTGTAAAGAAAAAAAATTTCTTGAGTTCTATAAACAAACATTGGTTTCTTTATGTAAATAGCATAAATTATGTGTTTTACTTTTGCTGTTTTTTCCGTAATGTTTGCAGTTCCATAGATTATTGTTACCTACCTGGGAATCTAACATCTAAGGGGTCATTATACGTAATTAAGTTTGTTGTCTTTTGGTTTGGGAGAGATATTCTTGTTTACTTTTGTTGGTTTTAGGCTGTTAGAAGCAATTAGAAAAAATAATTCTGAGCAAGCAAATACCACCCAAGAGGAACCTACTTATCAAATTTAATTTCTGTACGCATTTTTTGTCCAGAAATTTTGTGATGATGAGTCAGTGACTCAGATTTCACAAATGATTTAGAAAGGTAAAACTTATGTTTTTGGTTCGAGGAAATTTCTTCTTTTTTTTTTTAAAGACAATCTTTTTTGTTACAATTATTTTTATTTACTTTAAAACTATTATAACAAAATGAACGTTCAATACCCATGATGTGTTCGGAGAAAAGCCAAGAGCTAACTCTGAGAAAACGAAGCCTGTCTCTTTACACAAGAGATATGCTGACCATCCCAATAACCGTATAGTCCGTATAGTAATACAGTAAAACCCCAGTTAACTGAACTAAAGAGGAGAAGCTGTTAACAATAACAATTGTTAACAGTAAACAATCTGATAAAACATTTTTCAATTAAGCCATGAACATCTAAAACTACAGTTTTGAAAGGTTTTGAAGGTCAAATGAATTAAAAAATCTCTTTGTAGGCTACACTTATGTTCTTTGCTTAAGTTAAAATTAGATTTTTAGGATTTACGGTACATCAATATACTGTACTTAATAGTTTGTATCATATGAATTACTCATTAAAAAATCTCAGTTATTTTTGTTTGTTTCTTGCATCCCTTCAAACGTATGTGTCATGGTCTTAAGGCCTTCACACACCTAACATAGCGTCCGTCCGCGAACACCTGCTAAGCCTGCAATACTCGCTATGTGCAATTCACACTGCCAGCCTATATAACTTAATCAAAACAAACAACATATGCTTTGGAAGTCAACTTGGCGCCTGGAGAGAAAGAAAGGCGAGTGCGCTGGTAGAAACATAGCGGCTATGTTTACAAAAAATCGCTTCTCAGGCATATGCTTGGCATATATATCGGGCATAGCGTGCATCGGCAATGTTAGCATGGATTGTTGCTTAGGAGGTGTGGAAGAGTTAAGCAGTGTTGCCATAGTGGAACCCTCCTCTACTGACTTTCACAAAATCATTCGGAGATTACATTTTTCCACATTTTCAATCTACTTTTTGTGTGTAAAACGTTAAAAATAAAGTTTCAGTTACTCTGTGTGCATAAATAAATGTGTGAAAAGAAATACATAGTTTGTTTATTTTGAGTTTGATTCTGAAGAGGGAGAAAATGGGCGGCCCGACATCACATCCTTGAGAGGAAAGGGGAACTCCTAATATTTTTTGAGTACTGAGAAAATTGAATTCAAAGTTTGACATTGGCACATTTTTTTTAAAGCCCTACTTAATTTCTAATAAATTATAAGTTGTAGAAAAAGGTTCTAATTTTGATTAAAAAAAGAAAAATTAAATATTGTTACAATAGAACTATTATTTTTGGATTTCCAATTTTCGGATAACCCAGTTTTCTGTTGACCCGAGTTCAGTTAACCAGGGTTTTATTGTAATACTTTATGGTAAACTATAGAATAATTCTTCTCATAACTTAAATGATTTGAGAAATTATGTTTTTCATTATTATGTTGATTTTACAATTTTTGATTTAGGTTCAAAATCCTTTCCTAGCGAGCACATCTCATTCAATGGAAACCTATCTAACAAATTTTAGTACGCATAGTAGTTCTGGCGAGTTTGTAATATGTGAGTCAGTGAGTCAGATCTCGCTTGATGTTATAGATTGCTTGAACATTTTTCATGGTTTTGGGTGTTTCATGTTTCATTATGTTATCTAACCTCACTGCAGGCTTTCTGAAGGTTATAGATGAACTAAAGTTAATTGTGGAATGTTATAGTACTTAGTTTCTTTTCAAAATGTAATTTATTTTTAAAAATTTCATATTTATTGTTTTTAATTTATATAATTTTTTAGTTTGCAAAAAGGTTTCACTATGGGAAAGGCTTACATAATAAGTACAGTAGAACCTGGGTTCCAAGTTTCCGTATTATCCGGGGCAAATATTTTTTTTTTTTAATCAATTCTGTTAATTTATAAATAAATGTAAGTTAAATGAATTGATTTCAATAAAAAATTCATAGCTTGAGAGGATTCCTCAATAAGTGAATTTGTAATAAAAACTTGTGTTAGATTTAACAGAAAGAAAACAAAACTGTCGTTTGCCTAGTACATCCTGAAAACATTTCCGCTCTTACCCAACGCGGACGGGTAATAATAGTGAATGACGAAGCGGTCTTGGGCCTGTTTACATTCCCCTTCTTGCGGCATCGTATTTAGGACTCGCCATACTTTCCCACGCATACTGTTTCTTCCCCCTGCTACTGTATTTTGTTCTTTTGTTTTTAGTCGATGTGGGTGTTAAACTTTGTGAATGAGAGTGTCGTTATTACTGGAAAGCGAAAGCGTGTTGTTTTATCTTTATATAAAAAATGGAATTAGATGGAGGTGATTCACTGAGAAAAGTAGCAAGTTATTTAGGTGTTGGTGAAGTGACTGGGGATTGAAGACAAAATAGATCGGCAATTGAAAAGTGGGTATCTAAACGGTATTCAAATAAAGAAGACGCTAGACAATTAATGAAAAAACTTCAGAGGCATTATTTTTATGGTTTTTATTACAGTAGCTTACAGTATCCAATTTCTTTCATTTGAGTACATTATCAAACCTTCTTTGTTTATTTAAAACTATATAATTTAAAGCCAAATAAAATAGATTTTGAAGTAAGTATGGCTAAAAATCAGCCTATAACAACGCAAATGATGCAGGAACTCGCACATCAATGGTTTTCTCACAGCCTACCGTATTATCCAAGGTCAGCCCGGTCCCAGTTACCTCGGATAATCGAGGTACTACTGTATATAAAAATAATTTATATTTTTCTATAATTCAGGTGCAAAGGGGATGGAAGTGTTGAGATTCTACGTAGGAGCAATAATGACTTCTTTGGATATGAGCGGGGTGCAAGTTTCTATTTTGAAAACAAAAAGTCATCCTGAATGGTTAAAGTGTTTGGATGCAACAACTGATGCATTTGCTTGGCCAGGGAATCAGATGTCAATTTATTCAAAAAAGAATGATATAATCGTAGTGGAAGAAAGTGAAATACCTGTAAGTACATTATCTAAATATAATTTTAAAATTAATTAATAATTAGGGCAACTTGAAAGAATATTAGACTTATATTGAAGCTTCTAATATTTTTTGAATAAAATACAGGGGAAGGAAAGTGGCTGAGATGCTACAGTCGTCATTCAGTTTGCTACAGGTGAAACCTCCAACACAGTTGCTAAGACAATAAAAAAATTAATAAAATACAGTAGTTTCTTCTTTCTAAACTTTTTATGAGTTAAATTCAAATATATTTGTATATTTTGCGGCAGTACATTTTGTTCTATGCAAATGTTGGTCTTCATAATTAATTGCAAAAATAGTTAAAGATTAAAAAACTGAAACCTCTTGTTTGGCATTTGTTTAGATTACAGGGACTAAGTTGTCTGAAAATAATACTAGGATTTTGAAGCAATGCCTCCTTTCAGCAGCAAAGAGTATTCAAGAAAATGAACAGAAACTTAATCTATTAGACAGTGGTTGTGGAGATGGAGATACTGGAACTACTTTAAGGCGTTTAGCTGATGGTAATTATACATAGTTAGGAATTGTGCAGAAAAATTACTTTTGTTTGATCAATATGAGTTTGTGAAATCCTTAAATAGGATACATTCCAACTATTTAAGTAAAGCTAAAAGTCGTCCTTTAAAATTTGCAAATATCATTTGGAAGTATTGGTGTGCTAACATAAAAATTCATTTATTTTAACAAAATACTTGCAGTATTAAGGGTTCTTTATGGCCTAAAATAATTTTAACTCCTTATATGGAAATTTATGAGTCATCATAATTGTTGGTTTGTTGCTTTGAGTTTTAACTTTTCTGCATTCTTTGGAGTTATGTTCTAGATGTGCTCAATATACTCATACTGAGACTTTGTAGGTAACTTTACAAAGCTCTGAGCTGAAACTCTAAAGTTTTCTTCTGTAGCAACAGTAATGGATATGCTGGAAAGAGAACGATCCACTACTGATATTGTTTGTAAAAACCTCTTCTTAAATTTGAGATTATCTTGCCTTGATGGTGTTATAATGTTAGGAAATCGCTCTACAAATAAATAAATTTAATAATTGCAACTGATGGTTAAATTTCCATCAAACCTTGAGTTTAGGGTGCAAAGTAATGCACACATGCTAGTAGAACTCAAACAAAAAGAAATAGTAAGATCGGGCAAAAAGTACATTAAAGCACAACTCTTAAACTTCAAAATCATATATTTACTTTTCATCATAGTCAGCGTTAAGGCTAACACATTTCCTCCGACGTATAACAATTTTTTTCATTCCATCACTTGACTGCTTTCATTTCATCGTCTGAGGTATATTGATTACCCTTGAAATCTCTCTTGAGTAGAGGAAAAAAATAAAAATCGCAAGGCGCAAGATCGGTGGAGTAGGGAGGGTGCGTAATTGGTTCAAACTTCAGGTTTTGTAGAGCCTTTTCAGTTGCGCGTGTGTGGACAAGCGTTTTCATGTTGTAAGATTATTGGCGCCATACTGCGTTAACCACGTATAAAAGTTTGTTTATGAAAAGGACCACGTTTGGAGTGCCAAGTTATAAAAGTTCATAAATAGTAATAATCTCTTATCTAATTTATGTAAATAAATAAATTCAATACACAAATAATAATAAAACAAAAGCTGAATTTCTTTTAATGACTCAATAAGGAAATTATTGGCAAACATTAACTGAAAGTATTATGTTTTAAGGTTGTCATTCAATATGCATTGTCCAGTATGGTTCATCATCCAATATGCTAATTACAATATACACAGGTTATTTCACTCAGGAAAGTATATTAATAAAATATATCAACTGTCTATTCTGAATGTCTCGGGGTTTCAGTAATAATAAGTAATTTGATTGTTCGAATTATTATGAACATATGTAAGGTAACACATAAGCAAACTTAATCTCGGTGGGTCGGTGCCGACTTTCCCAAGTTCAGGTTAAGATACACATAAAAGAAATATTACAACACATATTTTAGAGAACAAAAGGTTAATTCAATAGGAAAATAGTCATTAATAATTGTAAGGATGATGTAATTTAATTGTAGGTGTGTGTAATTATATGTACATGGACCACTTAGTTCAGAGTTTATTATCACATGTACAACTTGTTTAGGTATAAAAATAATGTTCGATGTACTCTTATTTAACTCAACAGTTTATGGAGTTTCGCCATTCTTATGAAAAATATAAATTGAGCCTAGGAAGGATCTCACCAAAAGATATTGAATTTGGTGATATTGAATCTTTATGATCAACTTGGATTCAATTAATATTTTATCATATATTTGTTGTAGTAGTTCTCATTCAAGTTTTGCTTAATCACTTGGATGGTGAATTTGGTTTTAAATGGGTTAATTTCTTTGGATTATTACTGCACTAGCCAACTGGCATACTTTTCCCTTTGGAGTTTTTTACAAGAATGAAAAGTAGGGCACTTCAGGTCCAATCCGGAAATTTTCACTATCGCCGACTTGATCTTATTCTTCGGGGATTGGTGTTTGTGAGTTTTAGAAATAAATTAATTCAAAATTTGTTTTATTTTTGAGTATTACGTTGTTTTTGAAAAGTAAAATCACTAGAGAATATTCTACAGATAGTATACAATGGAAATAAATAAATAAATTGAATAAAAACACTTAAATAACTCCATATTACATTTAACCCTTTTTATAATCTAGTTTGTATATCTATAACGTTAAGAAATGAACTAATTTGGATTTCGTTTTCCGTGCAAATTATGATCCAATCACAGGTAGGTTATTCTGTTGTGAGCGTGGCTACCCTAAACAAATATGTCTTCCTTGGTTCGTTTTAGATGATCGTAGCTTGATTTTTGCATTTTCCCTGTCTTAACGGCGTATATTTAATGTTTTTGCCAAAGACTTTTTATACCTAAAAAAGTTAATTCTGTTTATATTCAATATTAGTTTTCCTCTAAAAGTTTTTGTTTTCTCGTACTCATAGTTTTCTTTACGGGTTCCGCTTTAAATTAGTTATTCGTTAAGCAAGAGATTGTGAATTTCAATTGTAAATAGTTAATGAATAATTTGGTATCTGATTAAGGTAATAATTTTCCTAGATTGATCTATTAGTTTTGTTAAATTTTGATATAGGAAATACAGGTCGAAAATGTTGGGAAGTAATTTGAATTAATTTCTTTCCATATCGAAAACCGAATTATTTGACAATTTGTGTTTTTCTGGGAGTTTGTAATAATTTCCGCTAGGTGTCGTTTGCCTACGATCGCCTGTTTGAATGACATTCCATAGGTATCATCTCCCTCTATCTTTAACATTTTTTAATGAAATTCTTTATTTACGTTTAGATAATATTTATTATATTTTGAATTGTTACACACAACAAACTCAACATCGGAGTTGTTTTAGAGTCTCTATGTACCAAGAAGAATTTACCGTTGCGCCTCGTTCCAGATAATCGGTCAAGTAAACTCTGTGAGCATCCCAAATCAAATGTTTGTTATCGTCTGTGAGACAGCATGGTAGCCATCGTGCACAGATTTTACGGTATCCCAATCAAATCGTCGACGAGTTTGCAATGTTTATTATTATGTCTTGAATTGGTTAATTAACTATAACAAGATAAGGTTAAACACATTTTTTTTATTAACCTCGGCTATATCGAACAGAACTTGAACATAACAATGTACTAAAACTATTGCTGAATAGTTATTTACATATGACTATTGTGTAGAGTATAAACATATGATGCAATAAACATATGATATCTACAATATTCTTCCCCATTCAAAAGTCCATTGGAAACAAAATTAGGATACATAGAAGAAAATAAGAACTTTACATAACATAGTCTTTAAACCGTTCTGGTTGTTTCCTCATTCTCTCCGAACGTCTTGGATTTTGGTCGGGGTTGATCTCTTGAAGTGGTACAACTGAATGTGGTAGTAATGGAACATCAAAACACTGTGTAAGGCCAAAACTAACAGACTTTTTATTTTCCTTCCTGACTAGTGGTGAGTAGAGTTGGTTAATATGTCTTTTTATTATTCTTCCACTGTCCAAAAGTATCAAATAGTGTAGTTTGCCAACTTTCTTGTATACTTCCAATGTTTTTATACCAAACACCCAAATGTTTTTGTTATTTTTGAAGAATCGAACTTGTACTCTCTCCTTTACATTCAAGCTTCTTGTAGACTTAATGTGACTACTTGAAGGTTTCTGGTTGTTTGAGAAGATAGCATTCAAGCGAATTCTGAATTTTGTATTTAAATAAAGTTCTGCAGGTGATTTTTCACATGCAAGAGGGGTAGCTTGATATCAAAACAATATATTTTTTAATTTGTCTTTAATTGGAATGTGTTCATTAGAGGTAGCTAGAAGTTTGTGTTTGAGAGTTTGAACATTTCTCTCTGCCAAACCGTTTGTTGCCGGATGACCCCAAACAATAAATTTTGAAAACATTCCACTGTTTTGCCATATGTTTGAAATTTATCACTTTTGAAAATAGCAGCATTGTCTAATATCATTTGTCTTGGATAACCATGAAAAGCAAAAATATTTTCTCATAGATTGATAGTCTTGAAGGAATCAGGAGTTACTTTTGATATTCTTACTTCTGCCCACTTTGATTTTGCATCCATGAGAATAAGAAGTAGGTATTGTCAACTGAACCTTCGTAATCAGTATGCACTCTGTCCCAATTACTTATTCCTAAATGTGTTTCATGTAGTTCTTCAAGTATTTTTGATCTTGGACTGCTTGGAATGAATATTCTCTCCCCTCTAAAAATTATTCAATCCATGAGGGTGAATTCAGAGCCTTCTTCTTTACTTTGGAGTTGTTTGACAATTTTTCTCATTTCTTGATCTTTTTGCGTCTCAGTCTTGATTGTTGAAAAGGTTATTTCTTCAATTTGAAATGTGAAATATTTTGTCGAAATACATTTGGTTCACTTCATCTCCGAATAGTTAGTCAGTTGAAGTTTGAAGCTGTTTTATTGAAGTTCTTGATAAGTTGTCAATATTTTTGTTTTCATCTCCTTTCTTGAACTTGACAGAATAATTAAAACCAGATAGAAATGTTGTGTATCTCAAAAGACGAGCAGATGTCATTTGTGGAAGCACTTTGTTCTGATGGAGAATTCTTGATAGTGGTTGATTGTCTGTGGTGAGGCTGAAATGTTTACCAAATAGATAGTAATAGAAGTGATTTATCCCAAATATGAAGGCTAAAGCTTCACGGTCCAACTGATTATAGTTCATTTCCGCTTAAGTAAGTGATCTTGAGGCGTAGGCAATCGTTCTTTCTTTACCTTCCACACAGTGGCTTAGTATGGCAGCAGGACTGGCATCGGTTGTTATATTCAGAGGTAGACTTGGGTTAAAAGGAACAAGAACACGATCGCTGCAAAGTTCCGTTTTCAAATTCAGAAAAGCAGGTTCACATTTTGAAGTCCATAACCAACGTTCCCTTTTTCTTAGAAGGCATTGAAGGGGGTAAGTCATGGTTGAAAAGTTAGGTATACACCTTGAATAATATGTCACAAGTCCTAAGAATCTTCTTACTTCGTCAGGGTTAGTTGCTCGAAGCATCTTTTGGATTGCATCAGTCTTGGTTGGAGATTTTCTTATTTTGTAGTATTCAATTATATGTCCAAGGTATTCAATTGATTCAGAGAAGAAAGAACATTTTTGTTTGTTAACATGTAGATCATAATCTGGTTAGCCTTTGAAGGCAAAGTTTAAGGTTTGAAGTGCATTCATCAAGTGTACATCCATGTACAATGATGTCATCGAAGTATGCTTCTGCCTTGGGAACTCTGTTTAAAATCTGTGAAAGGATTCTGTTAAATTCAGATGGAGCTGTTTTAATAGCAAAACTTAATCTACTCATTCGGTACATACCTCTGAGTTGATATTGTCTGGATTTTAATACTTTCTTCATCGACTTGTAAGTGAAGATATGCTTTAAATAAATCGAGTTTGCAAAAGTAACGTGAGTTACGTAAACTACTTAGAACATCATCAATTCTTCTGATTGGATGGTTAGCTTCAACTAGTCTTTCATTCACTCCGTACTTGTAATCGTCACAAAGTCGAACACTTCCATTAGATTTTGGAATTACAACTAAAGGAGATCCCCAGTCACGGCAATTGACAGGAGTTATGATACCAATTAATTGTAAATCCTCTAGTTCTTTATCGACAAGTTCTCATAGGGCATGAGGAACATTTCGCTCACGAGTGAAGACAGGCTTAGCTCTATTTCAAAGTTAAAGGAAATTTTAATACCTGGCACACTACCTACTTTTTCTTCAAAGACATGTGAAAATGTTTTGTAAATGTCATCAGGAGATTTGCTAGATTAGACATTTGAAATTGAACTGGAAGTTTTCATTTGATCATAGACTTTTCAATTCAATGTTTAATTCTCTTATCCATTTTTTTCCTAGAAGAACATCGAAACCTGGAGGAACTATATGTAACACTCCTTGTATTGATTTACCATTATATTTGACATTGATTATTACTTTTCCTTTGGGTTTTATAAAATTTCCCGAGTAAGATTTAAAAATCAAACTTGTGTCCTGTAGAGGAACATTTAGATTGAGACGTTGAAAATCATCTTCTGCAAGCAATGAATATTTTGCGCCAGAGTCTATTTAAAATTTCTGTATCTTTCCATTTAGTGTAACATGAACTAACTGGTACTTATCTATGTCGGATGTAACTTCAAATAACTCAACGACTTTACAGTTTTGAATACATGGGTCAACTTTCTTTATGCCAAAGCTTTTGCCTAAGTCAGATTAATTTGATTTAGAATCATCATCGAAAAAATGGCTATTTTGCTTAACCTTTGAAGAAGATATCAAAGACTTGATACACATCTTAGCTACATGCCCATTTTTCTGACACATATTACAAAACAACTTTTTGCCATCAGTTCGACAATCACCTACTTTGTGGTTACCTTTTCCACATCCGATAGAAAGATTATCTATACCGAGAGCTTGGAAGTCAGGTCGGTTACTTTGAGAACTTGACTTCTGGCTATAATTTTGTTTGAAGGTATTCTTTCTCTGATTTGACTTTGATCGACTTCAAGAATAGTGTCTGGAAGAGTTGTAGACTTTGTTAGTACCGGTATTACTAGTATCGTAGTGTGAACCATTGGATTTATGGAAACTTGACTGATTGTTATTTTGACTTTGAGTGAGTTGTTTGCTCTCTATTTTTGAGGCTTCAAGGGCTATGGCTTTGGTTAGAATATCGTCAAAAGATGGCAATTTTAATTGTAAAATATTTTCTCTTAACCAGTTATCTCTCAGACCTTGAATGAATTGAGCTCTTAGAAAAACATTGGCAATTGATAAAGTTTTTTCACAATCACATTTAGTTACAAATTCACAATCTGTTAAATCACGTTGAAGATCAGCTACAAATTCAGATACTGATTGATTTTCTGTTTGGTAAAGATTTAGGAAATATTGTTGGGAAACTACAACACTTTTCATAGGTGCAAGCATTTGTTTGAAAGATTTTATTAGATCTTCATAGCTGAATTTATTTCTGGTTTTTCTGGGCCTAAAAATGAAGCTAGGCTATTGTAATGGACAGATCCAATTAAAACACAAAAGTTGAGCTTGTTTTTCTTTCTCAGTTACATTTTTCATTGAAAAAAATTTTCAAAACGTTCTACATAGTTTAGAAATTTTTTCTTTTTAGAATCAAAGTTTTCAAATGGTATATTTGGTTAGAAGTTGACATAGTTTCATTTAGACCTACATTTTCTTTGCCATTTACTATCGTTGAAATTGTATTTATGAGCATTTGTTGCTGTACAACCAGCATAAACTAAACTATGTACAACAGCATTTATAAACTGTTTAAATTGTTCAGGATCCATCTTGAAATTATGGAAGTTATTTGAATCTACAGGAATTTAATTAGTAAATAGTTTGAATTAGTATTTAAAGTTTGTAACTGCTAATATTGAGGCTTGAAAATGTTGCTAATCTTAGAACCTAACTAGCTTAAATCTTATGGCTTAGTTTGGTTAATTACATATTACATATTTACTATGTGGTAATTATAATATCCTTCATGTTTCTCCAACTCCTGCTAAGGTGTTTGAGATTGTCATTCATTTGTTTGTGCTATCTCATATGAAACCGTATTTGTCTTGGGCTCAACATGGTTTTATTCCTGCCCGATCAATTAATACTAATCTCTCAAATTTTGTAAATTATACATCTAGGGTATTGGATAATAGAGGGCAGGTGGATGTAATATACACTGACTTTGCAAAAGCATTTGATAAAGTCAATCACATCACATTGCTTAGGAAACTGAATTTCTATGGGTTTTCCAGTGATCTTCTTAGGTTTTTCTCTTCCTATTTGTTTCTTAGGTATCAATATGTAACGTATTCTGGTTTTAAATCGAATAGATTTATAACGGGGTCCGGTGTTCCTCAGGGCAGTAATTTGGGACCTTTATTGTTTAATATCTTCATTAATGATATAACTTCGTGTTTAGATAATTGTGAATATTTAATGTACGCTGACGATTTGAAAATTTTTAAAAATATTAAAACTTGTTATGATTGTCAAATTTTGCAAGAAAATTTAGTTAGATTATCTGTTTGGTGTGAAAATAATAAACTTCTTCTTAATATTAAAAAATGTTGCGTCATGTCATATTATAGAGTATTACAGCCTTTAATTAACAATTATAACATTGATATGCAATTATTGAACAGAGTTACTAGCTTTAAGGATTTGGGGGTTCTTATGTCACAAGATTTATCTTTTAGTTGTCATATTGTTAATATAGTAAAGAGAGCTTATTCCACCTTGGGTTTTATTTGTCGGTTGGGGAGGGATTTTAATAATATTGTCGTTATGAAAGTTTTATTTAATAGTCTAGTTAGATCAGGGCTGGAATTTGCCTGTATTGTTTGGTCCCCATCAACAAAATACTATGTAAATATGATAGAAAAAGTTCAGAAAAGATTTTTGCGTGTGTTATTTTATAAAAAATTTGGATTTAATAACCAGCAAATTTGGACAATAAGATATAGGGAATTTTTGAGTGCATTTGAAGTTAATTCGTTGGCAGTTAGGAGAAATTTGTTGAGGTTGTGTTTCTTGAGAGGAGTTATGTGTGGCATGATTGAGGATCCTGAGAGCCTAAGACAGATATGCTGGTGTGTTCCACCTTATGGGATGAGAATCAGACGACCACTTTACCAGGAGCGCATTAGAACCCATGCTCATGCGTCGTCGCCGCTGAACTCGTTAATTGCTCTGTACAATTTGGTCGCTCACAAGGTGGATGTTTCCTGGGGTTTGTCGAGGTTCCGCAGGGAGACTTTGTCTGCATTAAACCAGCGCTGACTGTGGGTTTGCAAGTTTTGATGGGACTCAACAGCTAGGTATAATATGTTAGTTTTTATGTTTTCATTATTATTGTTTATTTGTTGTTTGATTATGTATTTGGTTGTTTTGTTTAGTTATTTGTTTCATAGTTTTAATTAATTTAGGCATGACGTATTTTATTTTTGTATAGATGGCGCCCCAGTAATTGGGTTTTTTTACCTGTTGGGGTTGCTTTTACAACACGGTTCTATTATGTATTTCTTTTGTTTGTTTGTAAAATTGTGTTGTAATAAATTTATTCTATTCTATTCTATTCTATTCTATTCTATTCTAATAATTTCTAAATTGATATCCTCGTCGCCAAAACTATTGTGTCTTGAATTGGTTAATTAACTATAACAAAATATTGTTGTAACACATTTTTTTATTAATCTCGGTAATATCGAGCAGAACTTGAACATAACAATTAACTAAAACTATTGCTGAATAGTTATTTACATATGACTATTGTCTAGAGTATAAACTTATGATGCAATAAACATATGATATCTACAATATTTATCAACTGTGGCAGTGATGGAACGTCCGAGTTTCATCAACAATCATTGCTTTTACAGGCTCGCATCCACAAAATTTTACTACCCATCAATTTACAATAGACCTATCAACAGCATCGTCACCATTAACAGCCTTTAAACGACGATAAAGGAGTCACTTTTCCAGCAGTTGAAAATTCGATAACAGCACGCTGTTTAACTCGCGTTGACGTAGCACTAGAACACGTCTCCATACTCTGCTCAAAATACACTGGATGAACGCAAGGCCTTCAAACTGTGCATGCATATAGAGGGGAAATTTTATTTCCACAAGCAACTCAGCGCGCTTCTGAAAGTCATATCGTTCGCGTTCTACAAGCATGTGTGCATTACTTTTCAGCCTCCTCTCGTACTTACTCTTTTTCAAATAGTTTTCTGTTAATTTTCAAAGCTTCCCATAAACTATTGGTATGAAAGTGTAGAATTAAAATGAGTTGCATCTGATTAACTAATTTATACACTACTATTTCATAAACATAACAAGCGTGAACTGATTTTTGGCTATTTGGTATAAACTCAACTGCAGTAGAAGCAAACCATTAGTTTTCAAAGAATATCCTGTATTAAATTACTTTATTAAGAATGTTTAATGGTGATGAATTTTTTGTTGCTGTAAAATGTGGGTTTATTACTTACCATAATTATTTTTCATTTTTGATATTGCTTGTTATAGTATAAAGTGTAGTATTTAATTAATTAAATATTTCAGCTATTATTCAAAATATAAACGATCTTCCACTTGCATATCCAAGTACAAGCATGAGAAGATTAGCTAGAATTGCAGAGGATGTAATGGGAGGAACTTCTGGAGCAATATACAGTTTGTTATTTGTTGGAGCAGCATCTGAAATTCCTAATTGGACTGCAGCATGGAGATCAGGATTAAATGCGGTTATAAAATACTCTCCAGCGAGAGTAGGCCATAGAACTATGGTATGGTTATTTAGATATTTCATATATAACAAATAAGAGTTATTTACGAATCACACTGAGGCTGTTATATTTTCTAATGGGAATGACTGATTCGTTGCAAATTTGAATTCCAACTGTTAACAATTTATTACCCAAATCTGAGTTTCATTAAAATCAGAAAATATATTAAAATAACTGAATACAGGACAAAAAGTTTTCATCCTTACAAAGTATTTATGAAACGTAACAAATATAAATGTAACGTATTTGTTAAATGTTAATATTGGGATTGAAGTAAAATGTATGTAACTTGCTGTAAGTTTGTTCTTTTATATAAAAGTGATATTAAATAATTTCGCAACATTTTTTATGACTCAAAAATAATTAATTGATAGAAAGAAGAAGAAAAAAAAGGAAGAACTTAAAATGTTAGTATTTGGCATGAGAATTATTACGTTTTGATAATATTTAGCAGTGCTTGTTGACTTAAAATGGGTTAAGTAAATAAGTTACTGTCCCATATTATCTCAGGAACAAATTATTTCCCAGACTCATTATTTTTATTATGCATTAATTGTTTAAGTACCCTACTTAGAAGATTATTAGTCCTCATGGAGATTTTAATTCCAAATTTACTTTCAATTTTTAATTAACTAATTTGAACCCGCTATAACAAAAAACTTAGGCAATCTATGTACTTTCTCAATTTATGACTTTGTACTTGAAAAACTATTTACTTTTATCTGAACTACATTAAAGTGTATTTAAATATTTTTTATATTAATTAATATACAAAGGTTACCGCACAGACCATTGCATCAAGCCAATTTACTTAACTTCAGTCGATATCTGACCTCCGCCCGGGCAACATGTGGACATCTTATAATTATATGTACGTTGAGTGTTTCGTGTTTTCGTTTGTGTTAAGTGTTTTTGTGACAACCTCAATATTGAGTGACTTGGTTTTAACAATTTAAATTTTAAATGTGTTGTAATATTTAAGTGACCGGATGATGGTGTAAAACCGAAACCGCGGTCGTCACTATAATAATAAAGAAGGATTGATAGACGTCAAACTGGTAAATTTATACCTAATTTATAGTCATATTAATAAATCAATCCGAGAGCTATATAACAAAATGAAAAGAAAAAAAAACACTGATAAGACCTACCATCTAATCTTTTAACAAAAGCAATAGCCAGTGTTTCACGGAATATGTAACAGCGTGCATTTACTTCAACTATGTTTTTTATGTTAACATTTTGACGATCTCTATTCAATGATCAACTGAAGATGGAGATCCAACTCCGAAACATACCTTTAAACTAAGACAGAACCAAATAAGGTAATAATTCATTTATTAATATATATTGTAGATAACAGTTTTAGTACTTTTAACATGCTGCTGGAGATCTGCTAATGAAAAAAAAAATAAAGCAGTCGTGGGACAGCCGACAGTAAGTGAAAACTGTCATGATTATAAATCGTTGATTATATTGGTTTAAT
>JAGFPH010002084.1:78132-97950 GCA_018207615.1 Philaenus spumarius | reverse complement strand
AAAAAAAAAAAAAAAAAAATAAATAAAAAAAAAATAAAGTGTATAGGCAGAAGCTGAAATTTTTATTTATTTGAGAACAATTTTGATAAATTTGTTAACACTTTCAGTGCTATTGCTTATTGGGGTCTTATTACGAATGACTAGCAATATGGTGGTTCTCTTATGCATGACTATCTAGACGGCGCCCAATTTAAACGAGTGTAAGTTGATTTGTCGTCGCTATTTTCCTAGTTTACTGGACCTAGAAGGGTTCCTAACAACTACTCAGGTAAAACAAATTGCTCTAGACAACGACTAAACTCTCTCTTTTCCAATATAAAGTAAATGGGACTGGTGCGGTTGAAACTGCGCCCAGTCACAGAGAAGAACACATTTTGTGGGTTTAACTGCGCTCAGTCATAGGACACTTTTTTGCAGGTTTAATCGCGCTCAGTCATAGGACACTTTTTGCGGGTTTAACCGCGCTCAGTCATAGGACACTTTTTGCAGGTTTAACCGCGCTCAGTCATAGGACACTTTTTGCAGGTTTAACCGCGCTCAGTCATAGGACACTTTTTGCAGGTTTAACCGCGCTCAGTCATAGGACACTTTTTGCGGGTTTAACCGCGCTCAGTCATAGGACACTTTTTGCGGGTTAAACCGCGCTCAGTCATAGGACACTTTTTGCGGGTTTAACAGAGTTTAAGATGACATCGGGAGCAGTTTATATATATAGTATGTTATTACTAGTATGTTAACACAATCAACGGCAGTAATGAAGTGTTTTACATTATGATTTCACCATAAAGGTAGCACATGTATAAATAAAAATGTTTACAACTTATTTGTTCAATAGGGCTGCACATCTAATCAAATTCAGTTCAAACTCCCAGATATGTAAATTTTGTTATAAAAATAGACCATGTGCGGCACTCTGCTGTCCCACAAGTACCTTCCTAGAGTTTTATAACTCATCTACTTGTCTTGTTGCTTTCAGTTTTAATTGTTTCTGTTATCAGTACAGATGCTTCAAAGACTGGTGGGGTGCGTTGAACACCCCGCAAATTTTAAAGATTATATGTAAAGTTTAAAAAAAGGGACCGTAAGGTTGAAGCTTATTGCAATAGGAACATTTTTGTTTTCTAGTTTTTATCTGAAACCAAGTTTACAATGGTCATTATAAAAATATTTAGACGTTAATATAAAAGAGCAAATTTTAACAAATAATTAAAATTGCCAAAAAGTTAATAGTAATAGATTTAAAACGAGACTGTTATGTGTTATGCCCCATGCGCCCATTAGTGTTATGAATAAGAGTGTGCTCACTTAAGGGTTAAAGGTAGTGAACTTAGAAACTCATTTTTTTAATAAGTTGTTTCACTTGTTACTTGTAACTTTTGTGAAACATGGGATATAATTTATTAAATAGTAGGCATTAAATGTGTTTATATTCTAATATCATGCATTGTAATGACTATTTCATCAACATACCTTAATTTTAGTCAATAGTAGTTCTTGTTTCTGGAGTAATGGTTCTTGTTTCACTGCCACAGGCAGCATCATCATGCCAGCCAATAACACTAACACTAGTCCATTGTTCACACATACATCACAAACATAAAAATATAATTCGGCCTGTCACAAATAATTGTGCAGAGACAGCACTTGTCCACTGTTAAAAATTGTTTTTGTTCCCAATACTTAAAACCACATGTTCACTTGCTGAGTTGTACTGGGAGATCAGTAATAACAAATCAGTGGTATACAGTAGAACTCCAGTTATCCGAATCAATTGGGACCGGACCCCATTCGGATAATCAAAAATTCGGATAGTTGGATTTTTCCGAAAAAAAGGGTCTATTTTAACCTTTTTGGGACTGGCTTCGCATTTACGCGACTGGAGTAAACTATCCGCACATACTACTGTCAAGTATACACGTTTTATAACTTTAATGTTTAAGTACTATCATCGCGTTAACGTGACTAATATAATTCTTTTACTGGCATTTACTACAATCTATTAGCTTTAAAATTAACTAGTTCGACTATCGATAGGAGGTACTAGCTAACAGTAGAAAATAGAGAGAATAAAATCATGTTGCCAGACCGCGTTTACTAGGTTCTGTTGAAGCCTATCTTGAAAAATGAATTAGGAATATATGCTTTATCCAAAAATGAAATTTGATTAAAACAAATCGTACAGAATAAATTATAGAATTCAACTGTATATTTGAAAATCTTAAAATAACCTTATTTTATAAATATATTTCACTAAATTACGAGTAAAACAGACCTCTCACTAGCGCTAGGCATACAAAGCCAGACGCATTGTCCCATGTTTGAAATAACCTAGTCTGAGCATGAATTAGGATTTAGACTATGTCAGTCCGATAAAGGTTAATTAATTACTGTATATATGTTTAAAATGGGAGAACAAAACTACTGTATTTTTAAATAAAAAGAGCCTTTTTAATTAAATAAAACAAAATGGTAACACTTTTACATGCTAAGCATATGTACATAAATGAATGTCATAGCTTGCTGAACATCTCGGTCAAAGTAAACTGTTTGACTGTATTAATCCGTTTGACACCTGGCGCCTACACTAGTTTCGCAGAGGGAAGGACACGCGTAGACAGAATCATTATTTTGCGAATCGCAGTACGTTCCCGTCTTAATTTTTGTCCTGAAATTCTGAAAGTGATTCGGATAGTTGGAGTTTGGATAATTGGAGTTTTACTGTAGTTATAATACTTCTTATACACATTTATTTATACGCCTTTACAATTATACAATCTCTGAGACATTATTCCACACTTATCCTATACAAATGTCATTTAACAGATATTACGCTTGCAAGACAGACTGTATTAAGACACTGGTAAACAAAGCTATCGCATTTACTTTATCAATTCCAAACTTCAACCCCAGTGTGATTCTATTAATAATAAACTGAAGTACTTTGTTTACTCACTCATCAGTTGTTTCTTTGCAAAACCGGCTACGTTCGCTGATCTCTGTTGAAAATCCTAAAACTTGTGAGGCCTTCCCGTAATATTGACCCTTTGAACAAACTGGCTAATATTAATTATGCTTATATAATCCATCTAACTTCCGTGTTGACATCACCCGCTAGACCATCGCGATGCGAGTTCTTTGTTCCGCATTGCATGACCTCTTATGCAACTAAGTTTATATTTCTGGATCCATACTTCCTTTTTGTCTTACACAACCCAATACCTTTACATTACTATATTAATGAACTCTAAGGCAAGCGGCACTCTCATATTATAATAATAATAATGCACTTCGCGTGACTCTAATAATTAGTATAACTAAACCTACCCAAAACCCTTGACTAAACACTTGTGATGAATCCTGGGTCTTTCAGTATGTCTCTGAGGCCAAAACACAGTCAGTGCACTTTAAAACACTGTCATCACCAAGAATTAATGCCAAACTTCAAAGCCATGCTCATTGCATTTTTCGATATCAAGGGTGTAATTTTGGAAGAATAGGTTCTAGAAGGAACAAAAGTTAATCAACATTACTGTAAGGAAGTTTTGATTTAATCTGAGAGAAAGAGTCAGAATAAAGGGCCAAAATTGTGGGAAATCGGTTTCACTATCTATGAAATGCCCCTACTCACATTGTACTTTCTGTGAAGCAGTTATTGACTAAAAATAACATTACTGCACTTGAACTTACTCCATGCTCGCCCGATTTAGGACTCTGTGAGTTTTATCTTTTCCCAAAAGTTAAATCAGTGCTCAAAGGGACGCGATTTGAGTCAGTTGATGCTGTAAATAAGAAAACGGTGGATTGTTTAATCAAAAGCTGACAGAAATTGATTTTCTTTATGCCTTTGAACAATGGAAAACAAGACAGCAGCGATGTATCTGTGCCAATGGATAGTACATTGAAGAAGACAAGCATTAAAATAGCAATACAGTAGAGCCGCGGTTATCCGAGCCCTGACTAATAGAGTTCCGGGTTAACCGAGGTAGTAAAAAAATAAATAAAAAAAGTTCGGTTTGCGGTAGACACATGCGTTAAAGTAACCGTGCAAATTGAAATCCGCATATAGCGCCAAATCTACTGTACTGTACTTATATTAGTCACATGTTTCATCAAAAATAATTTCGGTAAATAAAAAGCAAAGTTTTTAAGCATTATTAAATACAGTAATTCCAATGCTTTGCTAATCATCAATAGGATTAGAATTTTTTATGTTTTAAGGTATTTTGATCGGTACAAGTACTGTTTATTCAAGAGAATAATAGCTTTTCTAAATAAATAATATAATTAATTTATTTATAAGTAGTGAACTAAATAAATAATAAAACAAATGACTTGAATAAACAATAATATTAATCGGGTAGTCGGATACACTTAGTAACGTAGTAAGAGTAGACAAACGTCCATGATTATTGTTTACGCGATGGTGATGTTATCATTCCTTATCTTGCACCTGCTTCTATCTGACCTTTTATTGTGTCTAACTTCTTTGCTCTTAAAACGTTGCGAGTGTCATACTGCATATCGTTTGTTTAGTTTTCAAGCGAGCGGGTTCCGTTAAACAGAAAACACTTATGGACTTCTTCAAAAAATATTTTTAACATGTACTGTAGCCTATGTATGTCTATTTATCATTTTATATTTGTAATTTATTTTCATTTGGACGCTTTGCTAATCATCAATTCAATTCTGTTAATGCTTTTTCACTAAATGTCATGTTGTTCAATAAAACTCGTACTCGCTGTGTTATGGCAATGTGCAGTGTAAACCAGTTAAAACCAGAATTGTAAAAATAGATATGGCGCACAAGTGAGTGAGTTTCGTTAAACAGAAATCACTTATAGACTTCTTTAAGTAATAATTTTTTATCTGGAACATGAACTGTAGCCTATGTAAACCTTTTTATCGTTTTGTATTTTATTTTTATTTGGACTTTAATTTTTAATTTGATAATACAGTAGATGCCTTTTTCACATCCTTGACCAAGTTTTTATTGATTTCACCAGTTTACCATACGTTTCCCTCTCGATTTTGACAGAGTCCATGTTATCAGAGTTTTCGCTTATCCGAGGTACCCTCCACAATATCTCTGATAACCTCGGCTCTACTGTACAATATAATTAAAGTTAAGTTATTTAATAGACTTACCTCATAAGTTATGAACATTAAAATAAAGACCAATAGAGAACACAATTCGCATCATTCAAATTTGTGTGGTCAGCAAAACGCTTGCTATGGTTCAGTATTTATATTTTCAAAATAGGCCTACAATGATTTGAATCATCAGTTTGATTAGAAAAATTACTAATAGAAAAAGAATATTTAGTAATCTATATATATAATATATAATCCAAATACCATTGACTGACTCACTCATCATGAAGTCTCAAAAACCATTGAACGGATTAGAATGAAATTTGGTATGTAGCTTCCTCTAGGGCCGTAGGTGCTCGCTAAGAAATTTTTTTTAAATTCAAAATTTTAGTGGATTTTAGGGTCAAAGTTACTAAAATCCCCATAAGATTAGTAGTATAATATATTTATTGATATATTTTTGAAGTGAAAACTTCTTTAGGCGCGTTAGGCACTTTTAGCGTGAGGAAAAAGCATTGAACTCGAGGACATCACCGTCACCATCACCACTTGAGTCTATATACATCGAGCCTCGAAATATATAACATGAGTAATATAGCGACCTAAGTATACATATGAGACACAGCAAACAGCCGATTTCTCTCTCTTTCTTTTCCTCTCCCTTCTTTCTCTTTCTTCTTCGCTTGGAAAGGTGGGGACGACCGCGTGGATGCTTACCATGTTCAACCTTGTGCGTGTATTGTTCCATTGTAAAAAACAAATCCAAGTGGAAAAACATTTCCATCGAAGTGTTAAGAATTTTGCAATACCGGTTCAAATTTGTTATATTAGGGTAATCTTCGAGTCCCAATGGTGAACATATATATATATATCGTAGCTTATTGCACAATTATTGTTAATAGGCTTGTGTTATCGCGTCGAAGGGTTGAAAATTTTACAAAACCGGTTCTAATTTGTTATTTTAGGGTAATCTTTGAGTTCTAATGATAACATATATTTTGGTTAACTTTGATTTGTCTATACGTGCAAATCCGGATCGGGCCAGCTAGTATTTATTACATATGACAATAATTGGCTTAAAATAAGTACCGTATCAAGTATTTGTTGTCTTCGACCTCCAGACCGAGCTATGTTATCCATTTAAAATGGAAACAAATTCAAGCATTATTCAATCATATTCTTTGATGTCAACCACCATTTTCACCAAGTTGATGCGTAAAATTTTTGTATCCACCGTATTGTTATCCATGGTGTACATAATATAGATATGCATTCGTTGTTATTTTAATAAATAATTGTGTGTACAGATGGATGCTCTTATTCCTGCTATTAAATCATTCGAACAAGTATTAAACAATGGAGGAACTTGGCAAAAGGCTTTAGAAAAGGCTGTCACTGAAGCAGAGGAAGGATGTACTAAAACCCGTTCAATGACACCTAAGTAAGTGGATCTATTAATTAATACTTACTATTTTACCGATAGTAATATTGTCTGATTTGTCAAATATAAATTTCTTTATAGAATACAACTATACAACTTATTATACTGTTTTTCAATTAGACCTCTGTCACTACATACATTTGCTCCAGTGCTCAGAAAGTTTCTTAATAATTCCACAAGAGTAGAAGTCTTGTGGCTGGAGTTCCACTAATTCACAGCATGAATATAACTCTCATTAGAGTTGGCCGAAGAATTTTAAAGTATAGAGTATGAGGTAGAACACCCTACAGTAAAAGATCTTTAATCTGGTACGTCCAGAACCGTGGCCTTGCTGGATTATCGTACTTCAATAATTTTAACGGGAAAACCAAATATGAACCATACATAACTAATGAGCTTGACTTGTGAGAAAGTAACTAGATAAAATAAAATCTGAACAAAAAATCTAACAATAAATACGTTTACTAACCTCAGAAACCAAACTATAACTCAAGTGCATCACTGAGGATGGTGACATTGTCGTTGAAACGCGTTTGAGGTTAGTAAACATATTTATTGTGAGATTTTGTTTTTAGGTTTTATTTTATCTAAATATAAACCACTCTAGATAAAAATGCAAACGATTAAAACATGTATTTTACGTGTTTACACACATTGCATACATGTGCATACAATATAAATATCCTACAAAGTACATAAGTATCTATTTCGTTATTCTAGCAATTGTTGGGTTTAAAGAAAAACATATATTACAAAAATTAAATTCAAACATTGAATATTTATTTAATTGCATATTCATGTAAATAAAAAAACACTACAGTGCACAAAAGAAAAATTAATACACATGAGCTTTATTGTTTAAGAAACTCTCAGATATCATGTTTCTTCCGTGATTCTCATCTCTTCTTCAAAAAGTCATTACGGATTACAAACAAATTTTTAAATTCTGCAAAACTGTAACTTTTCTTAGATTCGGCAAATTTTATAAATGTATGCAATGCATCAGAAGCCTGTTTCCATGAGACTTTAGCATCTTCTGACATGGCTCTTCTTCTTCATCCGATTCCACCTCCCGAACCTGAGCTTCTTGTGTGTTAACAGCACTTTCTATAATCTGTTTGAAAACTCTGTTCTTCGACCACTGGCACACTTTTGTCAATTTGAATCCAGTCTATAACTTCCTCACTGGGGTCATCTTTTAAAGGATTGTTTGGCACAGCTTTTACCAAATCTAACACCATATTTTGACAATCACCAGTAACATTTTGATTTTGGCACGAAACTTCATCATTATTCCAAAGGTTGTACCTGCACCGCTTTGGATTCACTTCTTTCAACTGATTCCAAGCCAAGGCAATTGCGAAAATTGCATCTTTTGTTAAACTATTTTTGGAAGTTTGTTACTTCAAAGTCAATGTCCAAAAGGCCTTGTGCAAAAGATCTATAGAAACACTTGAAATTTTGAATCACACCTTGGTCCATCTGAATCAAAGAAGTGACATTTGGTGGTAGGTAAACTGCAAAAATATTACCGAAAACCAAATCAAAAGTAGGAGGGTGAGTTGTACAGTTGTCTACCAACAAACGTGAAATTCCACGTTTCTTCAAGTTTTCCTTAGTTCTGGTACAAAATTATTGAAAAACCAGTTCTTAAACAAACCTGCTATCATCCATGCATTGCAGATGATATAATATAAAAGTGTATTTTCCAAAAGACATGGAAGGTGCAACTGTTACTAATACACAATTAAAATAAATAACCCACAAAGTTACTGATCGAAGCTGCCCAATGTACAGACCGTTGCACGGTGCTTGGGGTGTAGGGGAGGTTGTGTGAGAGAGATGGACAATGTCTCCCACCACACTTCCCCTTCAGATGCCTTGTACAATCACCCCAGCCAGTTTAGCAAGGTCAAAGTAGAGCTCCAAATCGCTCTGTATTGGTAAAATAAAATAAACAAAACACACGTTAAACTACTTATTTTATTTTACATACAAACATTGATGAATTTTCTTTAATGTTGGCAGGCACTTTTCAGTCAAATAGAAATTATTTACTATTCGGCGTACAATACCAACATCAAAGTCGTCAAGGCCTGTAATTTTTTTGGCATCTTTCTTTTTTTATTTGGAGTTTCAAAACTTGAGTATGTTTCCTCCAATTTTCTTTTTTCTGCACTCAATCTTGTTAAAATACGTTTTGAAACTCCGCAAGTGGCTGACACTCGATCTCTAACTTTTTTTGGGATCTATAACAAATCTGGATTCCCTACCTTCAAGTTCCATGAAATTCAAAACATTTGTCACGACTTCCCGTGTCTGGCTTCTCAGTAGTTTACCGTTTAGTATAGACTGAAACTTTACCGGCACATCCATATTAAATGCAATAACAAAACAACGGCACTCGCAAATTAAACTATAAAACTCAACTCTAGCTATTTTCACTACGCTGCGGCTACGAACTGGTGTGACTGTACAACGTGGCGACGTGTAGTGGGAGAAAGCTGGCAGCACGCATGCGCCAACTAGGCGCCAAGCACTGTACAACAGTCTGTACCAATAGAATACTGATCTCTTAAAATACCCAAAGAAATCAGAAAATCTACTTATGCTCTAACAGACTTAGAAATAGGAAAACATACGGACCATATAATATCTCTCTCCTGAAATAAATACATAAGCAATGACACCATATATTCCAACAACAACAACAACAACAATAAGATACAACAAGAACTAAGACAACTACTTTTTACATTTTTGTGTATGCCAGCACGACACTCCTACTCCGAGATACATGAAAATTTAATAGATAAACTGTTACAATAATATTTAATTGAAAGAATAATTAATCTGTATATAACTTAATATTGGAATATGAGAATTTTTGTATAAATAACCTTTAAGTTTTTTTGTTTGTTATGCTATTTATTTACCTGATATGAATAGACTTTCTCAGTGCTGTTTATGAGTCAAATAAAATAGATTCAAATTCCATGACTATTAATAGTGAATTAATTCTCTTCCACTAGAAAGGAACAATACAAGCACCTGATCGACTTAATTAAATAATAAAAGAAAAATATTTAAAAGACTGTGTGAGAGTGATGGAGAGTTAAAGTACATGAAGATATAGTTATATTACTCATGTATAATTTTAAATTTGTTTTAGATGTGGAAGAGCGACATATGTAGATCCAAGTAACATAAAAGATGTTGATGCTGGCGCTTATGGAGTTGTTGTATGGTTGCGTGCTCTTTATCAACAGTTAATAAATGCTTCTTAAGTTAATTTTTAAGAGATTTGTATTATAATTTGTGTTATTTTAGTAATAAGGAAGTAAAGACGCACCTATTCAAAACATACTAGCTTTAATAATACAGTAGAACTTGGATAGTTCGAAGCTGAAGGGACCAATGTAAAAATTTGAATTATCCATAGTAAATTTATTTTTTATTTTTAGGTTCTCAAAATTATTGAAATGAAACATATGTTGAATATATTTATTAGGCCTATATAAGGTTTGTTTTCACCAATCAAAAGTAAATGATGTTTTTTTATTATATACAGAAAGTTTATATGAATATCTATACAATAAATTAAAGTTTAACGAAGTATTGTGAAATGTCCGTTTGCCTTGTAGAATTAATTCCTCTACGTATGCAAAATCCTGAAGTACGTTAAGAGAATGAAAACAGCTTTACTTACACTGGTTGGTCCTTCAATGTACCGCCGAAATTCACACAATTGCTGAAGAGCTTCAGACGTTGTAGGGATTGGGGAATCTTCAACTTCAGCTTCTTCTAAATCCGACAATTCGGCACAATTTTTGTTTTTCACTTCTTCTAAAACATTCACTTGGATGCTGATCAGATTTCTTAATGAATCCAGCTTTTTTTAAACAATTTGCTATTGTTGTTTTAGTAACTTGTGACCATGCATTGTGACACATTCTTGCTGCTTGAAAGATATTGATCTTTAAATTTTTGTTTTAACCTTAACGTTGTTCATAAGTGGGATAGAGTTAAGTGCAGTACAAGTGTCATAAACAAGATGATTGTTCTGTTCTGTTTACAAAAGGTTTTGTCGAGATTTAACAACAGGCAGAGCATCAATCGACAAACTACAGTACCGGTACCTAGAGAATTCTCGGAAGGCGGTACTGCGCCTAAAATTACAATATGTGTACAAACAATAGCAGCTAGGCTAAGTACTCCGTCCCTATCTACCTGACAGTGACCTATTTATTCAGCGATCCCTTTCACAGCACAAGATTTTATTTTTAGTGTTGTTAAAAAAACTTTGAATTAAAGAAGTTGACTTCCATTATCCATAATTTTTGTACATTGATATCATATAAAGTTCAAGGGACCGAACCGAAACTTCGAATTAGTGGTAATTTCTAATTATCCAAGTTCTACTGTATTTATATTTTAAACTGAAGACTGACTTTGTTTGGGATAAGAAAACTGTTTACGTTTAGTTTGTGTTGATTGCTAGGAATCATAAATAAAGTGTTCACTTTAATAAATTAGAATGAATGTTTGTTATCAAATAGATTAGTTATATTAAAATTGCATATCATTTTACAATTTTGGTAATTTATCTAACCCATTCTGGTTTTTCTTCTGCAAATGAAGATAATTTATTAACCAATGGGATGAGATGTGGTGATTTCACTCATAAATCATTTTACCAGAATGGGTTGAGAGTATTAAATTTGAGTTAGTATTTAGTATGCATTGTTATATTATCCAAATATGTTTATAAAACAAATTATTTATGTTTCTAATTTTGTTAAAAACCTAAGAGATATGATTTACCTCCATGTCATTTATGAAATTTTTAAACATGACCATGAAGATAGATTAACATGGTTCAAGTATTCTTGATTGGACATTATAATTAATAGACCATTAGGTAAAGGCCTTTTTACACAATGACAATAGTGGCGTCTACTTTTTTTGTGATGTCCATTATTGGCTGTCTTTTACCTTTCCTCCTCTGTCCCCGTATTAAGATACGTACCTAAAGTGGATGTTTTTGGTGTGAGATCGTGGTTTTACGTGCCAAGTACTTTTTACTTGTACTCATTCTGCACTAGAATCACAGTATTTAAATACAGGGTATGTTTTATGTCCTGGCACACCTGGATATAATTTAAACGGCCTGAGATATCAATGTGAGACCCCATACCTATTATAACATTTCTTTTCTTTGAATCAACAGTTTTTACTTCATTGGATGTGCATTTTCAGAGATATCTTCCTGGAGAAAAAAGTAAATGAAAGTGTGGACTCTATAGTCTTTAAAAATGTGAAACATTTGTGTAATTTTGCTTAATAGTTTTTTAAAACCCTTTATAGGGCATAGGGATAATAATTTCCCACCATGTTTCCAAGGAAACAAGTATTTCTATCTTTATAAACCAATGAGATACTATTTTCCCACTTTCTGTACTAATAATACACAACATATATTGCATCTCTTTTTCTTCTTCTTCTGACTTCTTTATTTATATCTCCTTGGCTAAATCACCTGATAAATGCAAAAGTGGGAAGATATTATCCCACTGCATAGTTGTTTACTATTGTTGTGTAGCTGCAAGTTCAACATCAAATTGTAAATAGAAGATTTATCAGTTTATAACTTTTGAAGTAAACATTAAAAAGTACAACTAATGTAGATTATTGTTACACTTTTATTTTAAAAATAAAGGAAACGCTAAAGTTATATATATTAAAAACAATGTTTACAATGTTTTTAGGTTAGGTTTCATCATTACTTTTGGGATTTTTTTGTAGTTGGAAAATTGTTAGTTATTTCTAACAATTACATACCACTATGCTCAGAATTTATTGGGCTACATGTACATATTTTTTGTTGGATGATATATATTTTGGCTGACGTAATATTTATACAAATCCTCCAACTGGTCCAGTTGGAACCACCTTTGTTGTTGCTTTGACAAAGGTTAGGGGTAAAACAATGTGTAGGGCCTACATGCAATACGTTGAAAAACAAACTACAGAATGTCAATAACGCTAATTGATATGATGTCAACTACTTATGTAAATCTTTATATATAACATAGGTTTCCTTGTAATATTTTCCACTGGTATGTGTGTGTGCTATATGCCGTTTTAGGTCAGAGGGATAATAATTTCCCACCCACCCTAAAACACAATAAGTAACAGGTAGTAAACAATTTTGTATTATTTTCTTATGTTTCTAAATTCCATTTAAGTAAATAAAGCATAAATCTTTATATATAACGAAGGTTTCCTTGTAATATTTTAGTAATATTTCCCACTGGTAAGTGTGTGTGCTACATGCCGTTATAGGGCAGAGGGATAATAATTTCCCACCCTAAAACACAATAAGTAACAGGTAGTAAACAATTTGTTTATTATTTTTATGTTTCTAAATTCCATTCAAGTAATTGTAAAACAAACAAAACAAAAAATTTTTTATGTCCCAGTCTTTTGCCCTATAAAGGGTTAACTAGAGCATTTTGAAAAAAAGGCTTGCAATTATTAGGGTTTAGACCTCTAGCCCCTTTATTTTTTGCCGGGTTCAAACACTAAGGGACAGGTTAATAACAATGCATCCAGTAGTTCAGTGGTAGTACTTATTCTAACATTGATTTATTCGCACGCCCTTGTGATTATACAGATACATACAATTTTTGACACATTACTCTACACCTATACTACTCACATTTCTTTTACTAGCTGGTATTGACTTTACAAGACAGACTGGATGTACAATATCGGCAGCTAAAGCGAGTTACGTTTGTGTTAACAACCCAAAAACTCTGAATTCAACGTGACTTTAACAATAGACCAAAATACTTTGTTTTGCTCACTCAGTGTGACGTTCTCGATGTGTCCTGGTCCGTCATTCACTCGGCTCGTGACGTTTCTTCCAGAAGGTCCAAACTTTGATCAGTGTAGCCCCACGGCTCTCTGGTCACACGACCACTCCACTCTGGCCAAACTCACAGCTCGTTGGCTCACTGGTCACCCGACCATTTCACTCTGGCCAAGATTCCTATATATTCCTGGATTATCCTATATAACCCGTCTAACTTCCTGTTGACATCTTCAACAAAACAATCACTGGCTCTGCAGCAGTTGTCTTGTTCCGCGTTACACGACCTATTACGCAACAGTGTTTACATTTCTGGATCTATGTTATACTTCCTGGTCTACCTTGTTGGTCTACCTTTACATCAAAAACTCTAACTCTGATAATTAATGTAACTAAAATATATCTTTCATTACACACCCCAACTATTTGCAACACAATCTGAAAATCTTCAAAACACTATTTTCTAAACGGTTTCTAAATATAAGTGAAAACATTTTTCAGTAAATATTCCCGTTTTAATTCTACATCTCTTGATGCACATATCAATTAAATTAAAATATTATTGGCATCTGTTAAATTTTAGAAATCACATAAAGCTGAATACTTAAAAAAAATTGATAGCATTATTCAAAAACTAAATACAATGCTCTGTTCTCCATGAAATTATTTATATTTTAATATCCATATCAGAAAAAATTTTCCCCAAATGTTTTTTCAATCCCTACTTTTATATACTTTTTTTTATCAAAAACTATATGAGATATTGCAATTTTGAAAGGGTCACATTAAAATATAGACTTTATCAAATTATTTAATAACTTTCTTTTTTAAAGTCGTCGAGTTAAACAGTTTTGAAAAAAAGCTTAGGTCATTTTGCTACACATTTTGTTCCCCCTACATTGAGTACCAGTTTTACTTAAATGTCCATAACTCCCAGTGTAATTAATTAAATATTTTTGAAAAATTATAGTTCTTATTAACCCTAGAACCGGCAGACGGTTCATAATGTACAGTCACTCCAACCCATTTGCAACAAATAATTGTATTGAATATTTGACCCACTAAAAATTTTTCAATCTCAAAAATACAAACAACATTGGGAAGGTAATGTTTCAAACTTTAATTTTTGTATTTACAATTTCTTTCTAAAACGTATATTTACATATGTAATCGTCGTTTTAAAATTAATTGTAGATTTCTGTAAACCTGATTCCAAGCGTGGATTCGAATACAATTGTACTGTTGTTTCCCACTTATTCAACGTCCCAGACCATCTACAGGAATATTTTGATCAAAAATATAAAGGTACCATGAGATTCGTCAAGATTTGATCTATCTAAAGATGCCTTGCAATCAGATATCACTACTATTCAATTTGAATGACAACGCTTTCTGTAAACCCTTGCGATTGGACAGTTTTAATTGAAACCAATGAAACAGCACATTTGTCAACTGAGATAACGCAAACAATCCCATATACAGATTTCTTTATACAATTCTGTAGAGAAAACTTGCAGCTTTCATTCGATGTGAACTAAACTGGATATAACCTGTTATATGTTTAGTCAAAGAGCAGTGGAAAGTACAAGGTTTTCGTGAATTACAACGGTCGAATGGGACTGTTTGGCCCATTTGATTCTCACGGTAAATCCCAACGGACGTTTTGTTTCCTTTACACGCGTTAAGTTTTATTTGATTGACCTCATTTTGTTATTTAACTAAAGATATTTCAAACACTTTAGTGAACTAAGAAAAGACAAGTATATCATTCTTTTCTTTGATTTATTCTCTACACTTTGTTATAATAATATTTCATTTTTGGTCAAATAAAATATTCCTAAATTATCTTTTAAGCCAGGCCTAGTTTTGTTAGCACCCTTGTAGATGGAACATAAAAACTGGTGTAATCAAAATAAGAAATTTGAAATTGATAAATGTTTTTATACAGTTCTATTTAGATCTAAATTACAAAACTTTTTTAATGACAGAAAATGTTTACTACTTACTTTTTATGTAGACCTAAAGTTGCTTTTATTTTTCGTAACTGAACATTTTTAGTTTCTTGAGCTAATAACTTTGTAAATTTTACATCATTCTATCAATTTTTTACTGGTATATATACAAATTCTTTGAACCTTTCTCTACAAAAAAGCTACAGAAAACTTTTAAATTGGGGTTCATTTACTATTTTTGGCGAATTTTTGAAAAAAATGCTTGCACACGCCAAAAAATACATTTTTGTTAAAGCCGCCGGTTCTAGGGTTAATTCAACTCACCATCCTACTTCTTTTCATGTGATAAATGGTATGTAAATAAAAAATTTAAGATATTTGCCTTAAAATGTTGCAAGGGGGTAGGCCTACAATACCATTTTATAAATTGAATAAAACGCCTATTTTCTCTAGCTTATCTCTGGAAAACATCCTTAGGATCAATAATAATTAGTTTATCTAATCCACAAAATACAATAATAGAAAATATGTACCTATTTTAAAAGTAATGTCAAATAAAATTAATAGGTTATAAAAAGAAAAAGTATGCATTAACCTATAAAAACAAAATTGTATGGAGACAGAAAAAACAACAGAACTGTATTTAATAGCCAGTAAATTCAATCTATGAAGGCCTATTTTGTTTATAGGAAACAACTTCACAGCAACAAAAAGTTAGTTCAAATGTTATTTAGGTATTTTAGAAAATACAACTTAACTTAAAATAAACTAATTTATAAATCTAAACTGACAACTTTTGTCAATAGAAAATTTATTTAAAAGGATAGAGTGCAGCACGTGACAGAACTGGTCTGAAACATTTTAAAACTCCATTATTGAGATTGAATATTTGATTTATCAGAGCATTCTAGTTACAAAAATTACAATAAGTCCCCAGATAGCAGCACTGATCAGACACTTTTAACTCTATTGAGTTTCAAAATTTGACCTATTGCGCATTCTAGTAAAAAATATTTTGGAATAGTACATTTAAAAGTATCTAGGTAGCAGCACTTCCTCATATTAATTCACAGCTTAATTCCTCATATTAAGCGATTTGTAGTGGATTCTTAAAATAAAGGTTTATCTCTAATTCGAATTTTATGTACACTCTTACCTCTATACTTCAAACTCCCTTTAATTCGAAACAAAATTGCTTTCCCTTGGATTTCGAATTAGTGAGGTTCTACTGTAGTTGGCATAAGTAGTTTCTTTTGAACAACGAAGTAAGCAAAAAGAGCTGATTTCGTCCATTGGCTTTAATACTTCAACAAAAATTCAAACATATTCAGCTAATGGACAGTATAATACGCAAGCGTTTACTGGTTCCCTGTGCTACGTATTAACACAGTACACGTGATGCTTGCGCGTAAATTGTATGTGACTGAGAGAGTAAAAATGATTCTCCCTTTCTTTCTTCTCAACTGTCGGTTGGAGTCAGAGAAGGGGACCCCGTATTAATTCTTGTCTCGATCAGACCAACGCATCCTACCTTTGCAAGAGAAAATGCTATGTAAACATACAGTAAGCACCTGCGTGTGACGCATTTGACTGAGAGAATAGAAACGATTCTCCTGCCTTTCCTTTTAACTGCTGTTTGAAGTCGGAACGGGGAAGAGTTTGACTTTTCATCTGATCTAGGTCAATTTGTCCTACCGCACCAAAAGAAGTTTAACTTCAAAAGTCATTTTAATAAGTGCGACTTTGACACATATGAAGGCTAACTGTAGAAGTTGTTACACTTGCAGTAATCGCAAATTATAAAATTGTATTCTTAAATTTGTAATTTATCCTTTTATTATACATCATGAAATATTGGAAAAACGGAGAAACGCGATTGATGTTTTTTGGAAGGTTTATATTCATAGGGCTAGCTTAAAGATGGTGTAAGGCCAAGTTGAGGCCGTTACAAAAACCATTTCGGTGTTAGGATTATGTTGACCTATATGTTCCTCCTATGTGTAAAGTGCCTCCTTTGTTCGTATAAACATTTACATTTTTGTGAATGTTATTATTTTTACTCCTTCTTCAAAAGTTCTTTAGCTGTTTACATATTTTATTGACCCTTCTGTATATATAATAAGCAACTTCAAGTTGAGCCAATGTATGCCCCTGGCAGCATTTAAATTGGTTTAAGTTTATAGTAAGCAGGTAATATTTTGAACTGTCCAAACAAGATGTAAACAAACATTAATAATATCTATTACAAAAACATATGTTATAGATTTGTTCCGATCTTTATAATACACAATAATTAGTATTTTGCTGTAGTAAAACCAACTAAAATATTTGCTGTGTTGGGGTTTATATGATATAAACTCAAATCTAATTCAAATTCAACGTACAATACCCTCACACTAGGAATGTGTCTGGCCTAATCCCTTCTACTTTCTCCCCGTAAACTAGGTCCACAATTTACATTTAACTAAGAAAGTTAGAACTCTGTAACGGACTGTGTCTCACTTTCTTGTATTTACCTACTTGCATCCAATATTTATATAAAAAAAGTAATTCACCTTTTAGAGAAAACTTTAGCAAATATAAATAAGTATAGTTTTGTTTCATACAAAATATAATTGGGATGAAAAATTGTACAAAGTTTTTATATAAAATAAAAGCAATGGCAACAAATATTCAAAGCAAGAAAAAAAAATTATTTTTAGGCAAAATTAAAACTTTTTGCAAAAAAGTTGTAGATAATTAGTTTAATTCAATTTTTTATTTGAAACTATTGTCTGTATGACCTTTTGTTTGGTCAGGAGGAAGGAATTGTTGTGACAAATATATTGTAGTAGTTGGGCATTGTTTTGATTTTACAGTTTTAATTTTTTTCACATTATATTGTTTGTTGCCAGGTTGGTAAAATAGACTATATATACTATTTAAAAATAACTCAAAAAACAACAATAACTCTAATTATTAAATTAAATACAATTAATGCACCGACCCTTTAGATATTCAAACGAGCTCGTAAGATTGACAGATTAACGATGGGCTTTTGACTAATTTTTACTCGAATCGAAAAACTAAGAATGACACATAGTATATACTATATTTTTTGACCGAAAAGTAAATAGGACGATTGGTTGGATTTCAGGAAATATTCCCTTCCTGCTGTCTTCCCTAGAATGCATTTTTTTTATAACTTTAAAACATGAGCAAAAGATTTGTCAATTCACATATTTCCCGCATAAAGTGTTAACTTGGTAGGCTAATTTCTGGATTTACATTGAATTTTTGTAAAAAACAAAATGCTACAAATTTGAAAAAAAAGGTTACTAAATATTTTCTTTTTTTTATTGTATAGAATCCGATTCTGTATAGCGCGTTTTTAACACACCTTGAATATGTTTATAAATAAAACCAATAATTTTTATAAGTTTTGTTACCGACAGAGATAGGGTGTCTGACATCAAAACACAGGTGATCGCTCGCGGGAATGTGCACTTTGGTCAAGCCATAAAAGTTAGAATACAAAGTAGATATCCCGCGCATCAGTCAATTAAACACAAATAGAGATGCAAGAGTTTTATTATGGTCCATCTGACACAAGCCTCTAAAGTTAAATGATCTACGAACCATCATGCACAAATAAAATAAAAATTTCTCAAATGTAGAAAAAGTTAAAGAATAAAACTTAATTTGGTAATTCTACCACTCAACAAAAAAGATAAAAGACAGCAATAAAATTTGTTTAAACCTAATAAATAATAATAATTGCATTTATTAATATTAACATAAAATCAAATTAAAAAATCTATTTTATAACAATTACAATCGACAAGCAAGCACGTAAGCACACCCAGTTCCTCCCCTACCCACGAAAAAAAACCAGGTATACAAATACATAAGAAGACATACATATAAATTGTAATAGATCACCGATATTTATTCAAAACTATCAAATTATCTCTGATTTTCTTACTCTCCCAGATGTAATTTACCAACTGATGCCAGTTTTTTTCCGTCTAAATACTCTACTACTTCTCGCCGTGACAACAAAACATTACCTAGCCACCTGCGCCTTATACTTGCAAGGACAGCGCAACTTCCTATAAAATGCTCTACATTTTCATCTTCTCCAGAGTTACACAATGAGCACGTAAAAGTAGTTCTTTGAGGTCTAAAATTTAACATTAGTTGTCCGGCTCTAGCTCTCATAATTGTACTTATAAACCGTGGACCATGGTTATCAACTATATATGATTTATTTGCTAAATTATATGACAGATCTTTATAAAGTATATTAAACTGCGCCATTCACTCTTTCTGCGCTCTTTCTATCCACTTTAAGTGTTCTTTTTCCCTAAAACTCGCGGAAATTATTTCTAGCATTACATGCCATGTGCCCTTCTTTTCTTGTTTTCATACTGAAATTTATAATTAATTCGTTCCCGTTTTTTTTTTTTTTTTTTTTTTTT
>JAGFPH010002084.1:64720-78032 GCA_018207615.1 Philaenus spumarius | reverse complement strand
TTTTTTTTTTTTTTTTTTTTTTTTTGGGGTAGAGGTGTGATAAGCCTCCTCACCACTGAGACCCTTAAGATCTATTGTGGTATACATCCCCTTCTAGTGATCATCCCAGATCCCTTTCAGGTCTCTTACGAAACCAATAAGGGTCCCGGGATCAACACCACGGACCTCTTCCGGGCTAACAAAAGCATTTCCAAGAGCCGTAAATCTTCTCCGTGCGAGAGCCTCGCACTCGCACAGCAGGTGTTGAGCCGATTCAGTTCCGAGGGAGCAGAATCGACAAGAGTCTTCCGAGACCAGCCCCATTTTTTTGAGGTGGTATTTGGCCGGGCAATGACCAGTGAGAATTCCCACAATCCGTCTAAGGTTATTCCTACCCAATAATAAAAGCTTCTGTGCTTTAGACTTAGAGAGACAGATAAACATTTTTGCCTGCCTAAGCCCAGGAGCATTGTTCCAATGTGTGGACCAGGTCTTCTCCGTCCAGACTTCAACAACATTTCTCAGATGGCTTTTAGGCCTCCCACAGAAAGGTTCTGGACCAATGAAGGGCTTTTTAGCTCCTATTCTAGCAAGTCTATCTGCTGCCTCATTGCCCTTAATACCTACATGACCAGGCACGCATTTAAGAGTAACTTCATCGAGTCTAGCCATGTCATTCACTACTTTAAAACAGTCCCAAACTAGCCTTGATTCAAAGGCAAATGATTCAAGTGCCTTCAAGGCTGCTTGGCTATCAGAAAGGATGTCAATCCTAGCTCCCTTAATCCCTATTTTTAGGATTTCACGGGCGAAGAGTTCTATCGCACGACCTCCGCTTGAAAGATTGATGGTAAGGCTCCCATAGCCCTAGATACACTGCACCTAGGACCATAGACTCCTGCACCACCTCCGCTGACCATTTTGGAGCCATCAGTATACCATTATTGTATATGTCCATGTCCAGCACAATCTGCCTCCTGGAGACCATCTATCTTCACTGTGAAGGAGTGGTCGAAATTAAGTGTCCTTCTCATCACATCCGACACCATAAGGTCCACCTTGATCCCATGAAGCTCTTGCAATATGGTCAGGTGACCCCAACAGATCTCCTGGTTTGAAGTTATGGGTCCCCATCATCGCCAGGGCAGATCGCAACGCAACCCCCGCACATAAATGTGCAGAGGAGGCAGATCGAGAAGTACCTCCATAGCTGATGTGGGACAAGAGCGCATGGCTCCACAAATCCCTAGGCACGCTAGCCTTTGTAATTTTTGCAGCCTGTTTTTGGCACCAGACTGTTTGACCTTCTGCCACCATACCAAGGCCGCATATGTGATAATTGGCCTAATAATGGCAGTGTAAGACCATGCAGCCATTTTGGGGGTAATGCCCCATGTTTTACCATAAAGCTGATTACTAGCCCAAATAGCCCTGGTAGCTTTTTTTAGAACTGCTTCCAACTGAGCATTCCAGAGAAGCCCTCGATCAAGAATTAATCCAAGATATTTAGCCTCCCCCGAAAGCTCCAGTCGGACCCCATTGATGGAGGGGAGTTCTATCATCAGTTTCTTTCTTCTGGTGAAGGGGACAAGTACAGTTTTGGCCGGGTTGATACTTAGGCCCTGCCCCTGACACCAGTTCCAGACCACATCCAGAGCCTTTTGCATAAGCTCAGATATAGTATCGTCATGTTTACCACGAATAACTATCACAAGATCATCAGCATAGCCAATAGCCTCAAAGCCTTTGACAGCCAATTTGACCAATAGTTCATCAACTACTAAAGACCACAAGAGAGGAGAAATAACACCTCCCTGCGGACAGCCTCTTACGGACCGTGTTACTAAAGAGTCATCTTCATTTTTTACAAAGATTCTTCTTTGAGCAAGCATGGAACAGATCCAATTAGCTGCTCTGGATTCCACCCCTTTAGAGATGGCAGCCCTTTTGATGGACGAGAACGAGGGATTGTCAAATGCCCCTGCAATGTCCATAAATGCACATAAGGCAACTTCTCCACACCTAAGGGCATGCTCAACCTTACCCACAAGCTCATGAAGTGCAGTTATGGTTGACCTACCAACCTGGTATGAATGTTGGCTACTATGCAGTGGTTTAACACTCAAGTGAGTACTTCTAATGTGCTGATCCAGCACCTTCTCAAACGTTTTTAAGAGAAACGAAGATAGGCTAATTGGTCTAAAGGATCTTGGCAGATCCATAGCCCTTTGGGATAAAGACTACTTCCACATCCCTCCAGGAAACAGGAATATAACCTAAATCATAGCTAGCCCTGAAAACCTCTACCAGATTTGGCAGGAGTATATCAAGGCCTTGTTGAAAAAAGGCAGGGAAAATACCATCCCTGCCTGGATATTTAAACGGCTTCAACGAGTTGATAGCCCACTTGACCTTATTAGGCGAGAATATTGTTAGAGAGGCAGTGCTGCCCGAGCCCTGCCTTAACCAAGAGGAGCCAGGATCAAAAGGCACCGCGGTACAAGTATCAGCATAACTACCAGGAAAATGGGTATCCAGGAGAAGCGCCAAAGACTCTTTACGATCCCCTGTATATTCCCCATTATCCTTCTTTAAAAGGCCCATAGGCCTAGTGTACTCCTGTTTGAGTACCTTTTGCAATCTAGCAGTCACAGGCATCTCCGTGACTCTGTCACAGAATTGTTTCCAAGATCTCCTCTTAGATCTTCTTAACTCTTTATTGTAGGAGGTAAGGGCCATTCTATAAGCTCCCCACTCCTTAGTACGCTTAGCGCGATTAAAGAGGCACCTAGCCTCCTTCCTCAGCTTACTAAGCGCACTATTCCACCATGGCACCTCTCTTTTAGCCTTGGGAATGACACAGGACAGCTTATTTCAAAAGCTGTCAAAATTGATGATTTAAGTCTATCAGAAGCATAGTCAAGACTCGTTAAAGTCAAGATTGGACCAACGTCTCCATCCAATTCAGTCTTAAGAATCTCTCTATACTCTCCCCAGTTAGTTTTTTGTGGGAGTTTAATCGCTGCCTCTGGTTTCTTCTCATAAACAAGGTCAAATCTTATGTGCTTATGATCGGACAACGATGGCTCATTACTAACGTGCCAATTATTAATCTTATTACTAATATGTGTGGTTGACAAAGTGAGGTCAATTGCCTCCTATCTATTCCCACTCACATAGGTAAACTCATTACCAACATTATTAATAGCTAGGTTACAGCTAAATAAATAAGCAAGCAGTTCCTCACCTCTTTTATCCGTTCTCTTGCTTGCCCATATATGGTGATGGCTATTGGCATCACAGGCAACTATTAGCTGAAGTCGCCTCTCTTTACTATATTCCACCAGCCTTCTGACTTCAGGAGGAGGAACGACATCAGTACCACCTGGGAAATATGCTGAGGCCACAATAGCCTCATAACTACCCCCAGGAATCGGTACTTCTACCAGCACTGATGTGAGATCCCTAGAAACAAAATCAGAAATTGGGATAGCATTGACATTTTTATGAACAAGAATGCAAGCTCTAGGTCTACCATGATCATTATCATATATCAACTTACCATTAGGAGTTGAGAGTCCCCTAATAAGGCCTCCACTATACCATGGCTCCTGCATAAGAGCCATGTCTAAGGATTCACAGACAAATCTCCTGCCCAGCACAGCCGATGAGGCCTTGGCATGCTGGAGATTTATCTGCAATATCCTCAGGTTGTGGGTCATTGCTGATCCCTCCTCCCATCAGACCCTGAGGTCTTTGGGAGATGGCTTTCCGACAAAGCCTTTCTGCCAGATCCTCTATCTCTCTCTGGACGTCGTCCTCTCCTATTATAGCTCCCCCTGCCTCCCCGCGCAGCACGACCACACTGAGAAACAGAGGGGCCCTCAGGATTGGACTTCCTAAAAATATCAGGCCAAGTTGTTCCCGGTACCCGTTCCTCTCCCCCCAGAGCATCACCCTCCCGAGACCCAGATGGCCTCGAGGAGGTGGAGGGCCCAATAAGCCCAGGCTCCAGGTTAGATGGACCAGGCTCCGGGGACACAGGAGCCTCTTGGGCACTAGCCTCAGACGATCCAGGGGGCACAGTAGTCCCCCTTACATCCGAGACACTAGCCTCCTGGACCCCCATGTCTTGCTTCTTGAGCCTGATTGGGATGCTTCCAAATTTGAAGCTAAGGCGAAAACCAAGTGATCTAATTGTTTTCGCCGACATATGGTCTATACTGAGGGTTAGTTCAGTTGTAGGCCCTTTAACAGCCTTCCTGACCACCCTCCAGCTGTCTACATTAAGGTCATCATTCTGAGCCTGAACAAAGCCCAGAATCCTCTCATTGGAGTCTTCTGGGCAATGTGGGAAGTATGCCACAGCAATCTGGGCTTTAGGGATATCTTTCTCCCCAACAATCCGTAGATTAGCTCCTTCCCAGGGTTTAAAAGTGTCCCCTAGGGACATAACCCAGTTTGCAGTTCCTTCATTGGAACAGCTAAGGATACAATAGCCAGCCTTAGCTACAAGCCATTGAATTTAGGGGTGATGGCGGATTTACGCATCCTCAGGACCAAATCCAGAATCCCCCCCTGCACGGAACGCATTTGCTCCCCGGTCAGGACAGACCCCGGAAAGTCCGAGGGGAGGATACCCACACGAACACCAGAGATAGCTTGACTATAGTCTAAGGGTCTCGGAGCATTACACTCCTGAGCAGGGGTGCTTTCCCCTTCTTTCATCTTTTTATGGGATTGATTGGGTGGTGTAGAACCATCCGACCGCTCCCTCTTCCTATCCAGGAGTATGCCACGGGCCTCTTCAGCACCATAGCCCTCCTGGCGGAGTTTACGAAGGCGCTTTTTGTCAGCGCTACAAAGCTTTACAAGACCTTTATGGCCCTGTGGGTTATCTGTGTGCATCGGACTGAGGACTTCACCATTCCCACTACTGCCCTCCACATCCGATACACCACAAGTACCAGAAGGTACTTCCCCATGTGTTGAGTCACTTGTCTCAGTCACCATAGAGGTAGAAATCAGAGGCACATTAGCCTCCGATGCAACTTGAGTTGCGGTGGAACCAGGAAGTTCCTTGTCTACAGTCGCCAGCACGTTGAGACCAATTTCCTTATTTTCATTCATTTCATAAAATATGCCACACCCGTGGCCTGGGTAAAATTAAGAGAAATGTGTGTGAGTGTGTGTAAGAGAGTATATCCCGCTACAATGATACATGCCGCAGATCCAGACCCCAAAGCAACCCAATTCCCACCCCCGCTACCAACCCCGTGGCCTCGGAAGAGCCCCTATAGTTTACGTACACGGTCCTTACCCAGGCACCACCTGGTAATGCACGCAAACCAAGATTTTTGCCAGATGATGAGGCAGCCAACAACAGCTGGTGAGACAAGTCGGGCCTCTGTACTATCTGGCAGCCCGGTTTTATCAACTGTACCCTCGAGGAGGACATGAGATGAGGCGGGCCACCCGGAGCCAGGAGCCCCGGCATGGATCAGCGGAGCAGGCGTTGAGTAATGAAGTATGTTCTCCAACAAGGAGTGTCTAAGTGTGTGAGGTGGTAGTGTGCTCGGGATGCAAAGTACGTGGGGAGCGCAACCCACCAACGACTGCACCTACAGTCGCCCCTGCCGTACTAAACAAACTGAGTTTTAAGAACTCAGCCCCCAGCTCAAATCTGCTCATCAGCGCTCAGCTCTGCATGCCACCACACATCGCCAAGTTACTGACCTAACAGCGGCACCTCTCGTAGGTTAAGAGCTGAAGTTGGAGTGAGAGAGGCTAAGAGAACCTGAAAGTTCTTATATTATGTAGGTGAGGCCATTACGCTTCATCACTCCCAAATGCCGCCAATTCGTTCCCGTAATTTTTACTAGATACTGAACCACCCAACATTATCCTTAATTGCTTGTAATGCTAAAGGTTTCGTCAGCCTACCATCTGGCAATTCAAGAATTTTTAATATGTACTTATAATGTAAATTACAGAGAAAATGCCAGTTAAGATCAAAACCTGCTTCCAGGTATATCGCATAAGTTGGTGTAGAGGCAGGTAATCCAAGTATTCTCTTTATAGTAAACCTTTGAAATCCTTTTAAAACTTCTAGCCGCATAAAACCCCAAACCTGAGCCCCGTACCCTATTATCGCTCTACAAATCGCATTGTAAACTGTCCACTTTGCAGAAACCGGTACGTTATTTTTAACAAAAAAAATCACTATAGAGGTTATTGAGGGCAAATTTTGCTGTTGTTACCTTTGCCCGTGCATGAGCACAGAAACTCAGAGTGGGCGTCAATGTAATTCCTAGATATTTGAACTCATTTACTACTTCTACACGTTCTCCCTCCCAAAACCATTTTTCACGTGCACTTAATCTCCCTCCCCGTCTAAAAATCATTATTTTTGTTTTATCTTTATTTACCATAAGCCCCCATTGTTTACAACAATGATTTAAATTAACCATCATTTCTTGCAAAGAGTTTGGTCTATCAGCAAATAAAACTATATCATCAGCATATTATAAAAGTGACTTAAACCTAATATGTTAACCCTTTTAAGACCAAACATTTTTTTTTTTAAAGTGTAGACTGATTTTGGGCCGATAGGTTTTAAAAACCACACTATAAACATATTTTGCAAGTGTTTGTTAAAAAGTAACAAATGTTTATTTATATATATTTTTTAAATTGAAGGTAAATAAATGGACTTTTTAATAAATGAACATATAAGCTGAAATAATTTATATTCTAAAAGCCAAAATTGTGTCAGTCAATTTTAATTCAAGAGAGCATTTTTATTTTTGAATTTAATTTAATTTACATTGCAAATGTTTTTAGAAAGAGAGCTTAATAATTAGAAGCATTTTTAACGTATAGGACATAGACTAATTGGGCAGACAAATTTTAAAGTCAATTTCAGTATTAATTTGAATAGATGTAAAAGGCGGACAATTATTGAAATCGATTATTATATTCAATTTAAATGTGGAGTTTAAGAAAATAGACGGTTTATGCACTGACTTCAAGATGCGGAAAGTATACGAGTTTTGAGGCGCAGTTAGACAAAGAACCGTTTTAACGTCTAGATGAGATAAGAAGCGAACACCTGCAGGCTAGTTCCAGGAAAAATGGTCTACGTGATTTTCCACATGCAAGATACAGAAGGAATGCTTGGGTTAGCAACTAAACGAATCTGATGCATCATCGAGAATCTATGTGTCGTGAGACGTTCCTGATTGGTGGAGAGAAAAGAGATGCCAACTGAAGGTAGCGGTGGGAGAATAACGCTAGCGTCACTTCTCATCGAGACGTCAAGTTATTAAGACGTGTGTTTTACTCAGTGAGTAATTTTGTCTTAAAATATGAATATTTTACAAGACAGTGATGTATTGAAGAACTGGTTTAGATTTTTACCAAAGTTAATATCTTCGACAATGGTGCGTGTTGCAATCGGCGAACTTTATAAAGTTTCGAAGTAAAGTGACTGAATAAATCGGACAATGAACTAGACTACAACAGTGTTGCGTGTGCGAGTGGGTTTTTCTTTTTAAATATTATTAATTTCATGTCTGCCTTTTCGTAAGTATGTACAGTGCACTTAAAATCTTTTCCATTTATAAGTCACCTGCTCTCTTTGAAATTTTGTAGCTTATAACTTGTATTATATTTGTCTGTATTTAAATTGTTCTTTGCTATATATATGATATTAATAAATGTCAAATGTTAATGTTAATAATGTCATTTATAGATTGTCTACTTTGTTTGGCCTAATCTAATCCTCTTCACATTTTTTCAATCAGGTCATAGAATTCACAACCCGAGATCAAAAATTAAAGTAGAGCCTTGCAGTGACTACATTGAATCAAATTTATTTATTATATTTTTCATGTAAGCAGAGAAATTTACAATTGGGGAAAAATATAAATTGCGTACCGGTACTAAAATTTTAAATTCAAATTTTCCTATTTTCAAAACAAACAAAAATTTGACCATGGGAAACTTGATTTATATTATGTTTTCTATTAATAATAAAAATTTCATAAGTACTGAAATAAAAATTCTTAGGTACTAAGGTACCCAATATTAGTGGGGCATCTACCTCTCTTGCCATTTCAAATCTTGCCTATACTGGACTGGACTAGCCTTTAGCCTCCTAGCCAGAAGTAAAATTATCATCGCGTAGATGTGTTCAGTATCTCTACATTTTGAATTCCTGCTTCTTCAGTAGTATCCAATATTTTTTTTGATGGGACTATTTCAAACAGAATTTTTAAAACACCTCCTCTCTCGGGCTACCACACCCTCTGGTTTTGTTCAGTTAGTTTTCAACCGCCTATAGGTTAACTGTATCAACTAGCTCCGTGTAAAGTGTTTTCAGTTACTTTTATTTTGATAATTTTATTCATTCGACTGTCAATTACAGTCTCGCAAGTGCTTACAGCCCCAATTCTTTCAATAAGAACACTTTCCTTGTGAATCATTACAAATTCGCTCTTTTTATTCAATAGCGTAAAAAACCATGCGGATTCTATAGTAATTTTTTCAAACCATAACACGTCTGTACAACAGAAACCTTAATTGTGTTTAGTTTATTTGTCATGTTTGGTAATAAGTGTGAACTAAACTGTTTGGTGTTTTTGTGACTTATTTTTAACCTTTAAGTTTGCGTCTAGAACAGCTGTTCGAGCGAGTGTTTGTGTACTTGAAAATTGGGAACTGCCAGAAGCGGTACGCCTTAATTCAAGGTATTGTAAAACCCAATTACATAAACATGACAAACAACCTAATTATTATAAATACTAATTATTTTAACTAGTGTTATCATTAATCTGTTCCTTCGAATATTGGTTTTTGCGTAATAAGCACTTTCAATTAGGCCTAATTATCATTTTCCTTTTAACCATTCCAATTTGAATTAAATTTTAAAAACCATCCGCTGTTGCCAGGCTGTGAAATTGTATTACATACAGTAGAACTCCAATTATCCGGATCAGATTTGAATAAGAACATTGGCGGCGCTGAATCGATTTAAGGTAGCAGCAAAACAGCTGACTTTGCACGGTATGTTAAGAAAATAATGTATTTTACAGTGATTTAGTATTGTTTGTAAATATTACGTAGTGTAAACATTGTCACTGATATTGTTTTATGTAATCCGGATAATTGGAGTTATACTGTAGTTGCAATATTGATCATATATCTGTACAATGCTTGCAGTGCAGTTATTCTGATTCAAATGTCTCCATACAACGGACACGAAAGGTTAAGCCACTATCACAGCTCAGACAAAGCTATTACAAATTATTAAAATAAAATATTCTTTAAGTGATAAAGTTTATATATCTTCTACACACAGTTGCAGGCAGATTGAAAAACATACATCTTGGATAGTGTAGGGTTGTAATCAAACTACACCGTTTCCACACTGAAAATAAATCAGCAAGTTTATTATAAACCATTTATGAATAGCCTAAACATTAAAGTACAAATTAATTTCAATACACCTATTATATTCTTTGGAATCTTATAGCAAAATCATAAAAATCTGTAAAAGTGAATCCTATTAAATATTTTATAATTTTGCTGTTGTATATTTACAATAGCAGTAGGCCTACTGGAAGGAAACATTTAAACAGCTGATAACTAAAATTGTGCTTTATCTTCTTTTTAAAATTTGATCTGAGAAAGGCCTAACAAAATTATGACTGTACCAATTGAGCCACTTGGCTACTTTTACAAAATAATTATTAGGTAGTAATGATAAGTGTCCAATTTGCATGACCTGGCCAAGAGTTATGGTAGATCTCCCTCCAGTTATATTGGAACTACAGTGGAACTTGGTTATAACAGCATCGGCTGTAACGTCAACTCGGGTTTAACGTCACATTTTATACAGACCGGCCAAAATTGAACATTTTATGTTGTACGAAAACCCGTTTATATCGTCAACAAATATCGCGGCGCTCAGCTAAAAATTTTGCGATTCTTAGGTTGCAAAAGTGGTAGTGTGCTTGTATTATGTCCCAAAGTTCATAGAAACAATGTGTAGAAACAACAAAAGCAAAAACAGGTCACAAGCCGGACGTTGAGCTGGTGACGGGATGAAACTCTTTTGTGTAATTGGTGTCTCGAGGGGACGGGGGCTGTCCCGCATACCTGGGTCTTATCCCTTCCCACCCCTACATTCTACAAGGTCAATGACTGTGGTGACACAGGCACACTGTACTGTATTGTTTGTTTCATTAGTTACGGTAAATCATCAGTCACATCACTACCTACCTCCGTGTGAGCATCGCGTGTGTTGACAGTTGTTTTATACGTCGTTAGTTGTGTTTTGTTTGTGCAATGTCAAGTTGTGGTGTCAAACGGAAGGTGCTTCCTATCAAGGAAAAAGTGCGGTTGATCAGAGCGGTGGAAAGTGGAAGAAAAATCGCTGATGTGTGTCGTGAGTTTGGTCTGGTAAATTCTACAGTAGGTTCAATTTTAAAGAATAAAGACAAAATTTTAACCGCGTTTAAGGAAGACGGAGAAAACGTAAAAAAAATAAGAAAGTGCCAACATAGTGATGTGGATGAGGCGTTGCTTAAATGGTTTAAGCAATGCCGCAGCACCAACATTCCTATTAGTGGACCAATTCTTAAAGAAAAAGCGACTGAGTTTGGACAAATGTTCGGTTCTAATTTTACATGTTCAAACGGCTGGCTTGATCGTTTCAAAGCGAGACATTCAATCTCCTTTGCGAAGATTTGTGGCGAAGCAAAAAGTGTTGATCAGAACGTTACAAGTGAATGGGTGCAGAAGACATGGCCAACTCTAAGTGAAGGTTACAAAGACGAAGACATTTTCAACGGAGATGAAACCGGAATTTTCTTCAAGTTAACTCCTGACAAGACATTACAATTTAAAAACGAAAAGTGTGTTGGTGGAAAGCTTTCCAAGCAGAGAATAACGGCCTTCGTTTGTGCAAACATGACAGGAACTGAAAAAAGAAAGCTTTTAGTGATCGGAAAGAGTTTGCGCCCTAGATGTTTTAAAAACGTAAAAAAACTACCGGTGAATTACACTGCTAACACAAAAGCGTGGATGACATCTGTCATATTTGAAGAAGAGTTAAGGAAGTGGGATCAACAGTTATCTTTAAAAAACAGAAAAATTCTTCTTCTAGTTGACAATTGTACAGCACATCCGAAATTAAATTTAACCAACATAAATCTTGTTTTTTTCCCTGCCAACTGTACTAGTATTCTTCAGCCCATGGACCAAGGCGTCATAAGAAGTCTAAAGTGTCACTACCGGAAATTCTTGTTAAAAAAAATTATTCTTAGCATGGACACCGCACAGCCCCTGAACATCTCAATATTGGACGCCATAAGGTTCCTAGACAAGTCCTGGAATAATGTAACGCCGATAACCATTTCGAAGTGCTTCCGCAAAGCTCAATTGGGATCTACAGCTTCACTTGAAAATTATGACGAAGATGATGAACTGCCTCTTTCAACGTGGATTGCACAGTTTAATGTTGACCAGAGCAACTTTGGAAATGATATTGATTCATACGCTTCAGTGGATGATCAAGTAGAAACATTCCAAATGTTGAGTGATGCAGAGATCGTCGCAGATGTTCAGAAGAAGGATGCCGAAGATAGTCCTGATGAAGATGATGACCAGAGCGCAGAAGACTTCGTTTGTCCGTCTGTTCAAGAAGCAATGAAGGCTGCTGAGACTCTCTCCCGGTTCTTTAGCTTCAGGAAAACGACTGCTTCAACACTCAGTGCGCTTCAAGACGTTTGTTGCACAACGGAGAGAATTTATTTTTCTGAAAGGACCGTTCAAAAGAAGATCACAGATTTTTTTCGACAGTAAAGTAAGATTTTTATTATAAAATATTTAATTGTGAAAACGTATCATTTTTTTATTAATGTTTTTTTATTATACTATTCCAATGTACGAGTAGATTTCAATAAACAGTGTTGTACTGTATATAGCAGAACATTTGCGTTTTTACTTTGTATTTTCACTCAGATTTAAGGCTGCTTTTTTTATAACGTCACTCGGATATAGCGTTAAAAAACTTCCGGTCCCTTTGATGACGTTATAACCAAGTTCCACTGTATACTATTGCAAAGACAAAACTATGTTTATAGTAGGAGTGACATACATTTATAGTTAGGAAGGCAAGAATGCAAAGAAAAAATGCTAAGTTATATTACTTAAAAATGCTATAGTTATATAACTAATTTTATAAGTCAAATCGTTACAGTACACTAGATGTTGACTTTCCTGGCAAACATGTATAAACTTTTAAAAATATACAAATGTTTTCCCATAATGCCACTTAAGTACTTATCAGTTAAAAATGAAAAATAAACTCGATTAATATCTAAAAAGTCAAATACTACAATACCAAATGATTAAAGAGTTTGAAATATATAAGTTAAGATTTCTGGAACATACGACTTTTTCTCTTAACTAATGCAGTCTTAATTTTTTCAGTTCATGTTGCATGAATAAGAGTATTTGAAAAATTATAATTACAGAAACAAATAATATTTTAAGACTATTTACTTTGTTTAATCTTATATAGAATCCGGAGAAAATAGGATAGCTGACTTAAGAATTAAACCATGCATAAAACATTATTCATACTGAAGAAATTTATTTTGCTTGTCTCCAAACTGTAAATTTACATACATATTGACAAAATTAAAACTCCTTTTTTTGTGAACAATAATGGAATATGAAATATTATAATAAACTGCAATTTAAAATGTATTCTCTCCTTCTTTACAATAAACTGGCTAAAATTGATATACACTTTTCAAATGATGAATTTTAAAATAAGATCTTCTAAAAATAATATGTTTATGCTTAGTTTAATCAATTACACAAATCAAACACTTAAATTTAACTGATGCAATTACTTTACAATATTATTATTTAATAATATTTTGATTCAGTACAATACAGACTGTAAAATGTAGTCTATTTTAACAAACAAGTGTATGAAGTTATTCACTTTTATCCAATGCTTTAAGACGCTCCAATAGAGGTGGGTGAGAGTGGTGCCACATTGAGAATAGCCAATCATAAACAGGGAAACCTAGATTGTCGATATTCAGTTTGATAAGAGCTCGTCGTAAGTATAAAGATTTTCCTAGTGACTTTGCAAACGCATCGGCTTGGAATTCAAATCTTCGACTTAAACTAGTTAAAAAGAAATTCAGCACCTAAACAGAATAAAAAATACATTAGTGTTAAATAATTAATATTAAATACAATAAGTAAATAATAAGCTTGATCTGGGAAACAATATATTTGATAGGATAAA
>JAGFPH010002084.1:38252-52390 GCA_018207615.1 Philaenus spumarius | reverse complement strand
AAAAAAGGAATTGCAAACATGGATGCAGAGTGATGTAAAAGCAGCAAGTATCATCGCAAGTGCACTGAACAAAACAACAGCAGAATTAGTATTAACCTGTGCTCATGCAGCAGATATATCAGATAAGCTATGTGCTCGTTATGGACGTAGTAGTACACAACGTTTGAATATGTTAATTGAATCATTTTTTCAAGCTGGACGGGATGACAAAGAAGATATTACTGTTCATGTAGCTAAACTGCAGAAGTTATCCGTCGACTTAAATACTGAATTAGAAAGTCACAATGAAAACAAGTTATCTGGAAGGATATTGAATGGAAGAATATTGTCAACTTTAGGAAGAGAGTACCATAATATCAAAAAGACTTGTGGGGTACAATTCCTACAGATCAGCAGAAATTAAATTTACTTATTGAAATACTTTGTTCTATCAAAGCACATGAACTATAACATAATTCATTTTTATTATTGAATTTTTTTATTAAATAAATGTGTTTTACGTAAAAATATTATTATTTTTATTGTTCAGAAAAGGTTTTATAACTTATTTAACGCTCCAAGTGCTGACTACTTTGCTCTTTAGCGCTAAGGGTTTTTTTGGTTCCGTGCATGCTTTTAACTAAAATCATAAAATACTCACTAACAGTAAAAAGTAAGACTTATTGTATATCATTTTAACCACAATTACATGCTCTTTACAGTAAATAACTTTAACAGGCTTACCTTATAATTTTTATCCCTTTTTTGTTGACCAATTTAGAAAAAATTTTTTTTTTGTTTTTTATAAAACCACTCACTCAACATATGTTAGAAAAATTCACTGTAGAAATTCCAATACAGCTAAAAGTTGCACAATTTTATGGTAAATAGAAATATACATAACACTACCACTTTGCTGTAAAAAAAACTTTTTGTCTATAAAACAAAACAACTCCGTTTTTTATAAAAAATGGGTTTCTGCACAAAGAAGAAAAACTTGCCTCTATATATATAAAAGTACTGTCTAGGCCCAATATTTATGGTTTTAATTTGTTATAAAGGATCAAAATTTACACACACATTATATACAAAAAGAAAAAGAAGAAAAAAATGTACAGTTCAAAGTCTCTAAAAGTCACTATTTTCAAACGCACCTCTAATAGCACTTGAATTGCTAAGTTCGCTCATAATTACTTCAAAAATGAATAAACATTTACAAAAACAAATAAAAATAAACTGACCTAAACTGAAGCTAAAATTGAATAACAACTAGTGGATAAACAAACAAAATCCGAGTTCCGAGCGTCTATCTACACATACTGCGTAGTTGATATACGTACTACACGACTAGATAGTTGGTTTGACAATTCTGCCAAAGGTTTGTTTGAGTCGATATCGCTATGAAACTCTGTACTAAAATGAAGTGACTCTTTCCAAACACAACCATACATTGAAATATCCGATTGTATTAAAAATAGCAGCGTCGTACACATTTACAAAATGTGTTGCTCAAATGTTGTGTATGCGACGTTAGCACTGTAACACAACTTTCAAACATCGCTTATGCGATGTTAGCACTTGGAGGGTTAAAGTGATTCACAAAAAATGGGTATGAAATGAATAGATTTTATTATGCGGTTATATCCGCGCTCAGTCATAGGTCGAACGCGTCAAGACCTATGACTGAGACGGTTAAAGCCGCAAGCTCGATCTGAGGGCGCCAACATGCTAGTCATTGCTAATAGGACCTTAAAATGGCATAGCACGGAAAGTGTTAAAAAAGGTTATGCTGAGTCATGAATTTAATGTATATTTAAATAATTTATACACCAAAGTAACCATTTAAAGCAATGAAACACTTGAATTTTAAAATACTATTAAAATTATTTGTTCAAGACGGAAACAATAACGTTGTCTCACCTTCTACTACGTAAAGTTTATAAAGCGGGAAGTGAATGCTTGCTGCCAGTTGTTCAATACGAGTCTTCAATTCACCATCAGGTAATGGAGTATACTTGTCAAACAAAGGAGCAATGTAATCTGGGTAGATCGTGAGTAAGAAGAAAGTTGTAGCCATTGCAAACAACCACAGGTAAATGAAGAAATAGTCTCCGCCTACTTTGACAATATAGACGACTACACAGATTAATGGAAGCATAATAATCTGTGATACTAAGAATCCTTTAATCTTGTCCTTTACAAAAAATCCAGCAGTCTGAAATAAGAACAAAATCATTAGGCTACTAAACAATGCAGAAAAAAACACACAAAGATTTCCAAAAATGTGAAAGAGCGAAGGGTTTGAATTGCTTGATACATAAGACCCTCTTTAAATAATTAATTCATGGTAAAGTTTATTGCTTAATGTCTTTGCTTTAAGTTAGTTTAACTGAATCTTTTTGGTAGTATCTGCAATAATGATACAAAGTCAGGCGCGAATTTGATAGCATTAGTTTTCTTTAACTAGTTGGAACTAACACATGCTTGTAGAACAGGAACAAAAAGCTTCAAAATCATATATTTATTTTTTAACATAGTCACCGTTAAGACTAACACATTTCTCCCAACGTGTAATAAGTTTCTTCATTCCGTCAATGAAATATTCTTCCGACTTCTCTTGAATTCAGGACTTGATGGCTACTTTCACCTCTTTGTCCGAGGTGTATTGATTACCCTTGAGGTCTCGCTTTAGTAGAGGAAAAAAATTAAAATCGCAAGTCGCAAGATTGGGGGAGTAAGGAGGGTGCGGAATCGGTTCAAACTTCAGGTTTCGCAGAGCCTCTTCAGTTGTGCACGAGGTGTGTCGATGAGTGTTGTCATGTTGCAAGATTATGTTGTCTTGCAAGACAAACTCGATGTCGAAGGTGTTTTAGAGTCTCTGTGTACAACAGCATGCTGTTTAACTCATGTTGGCTTAGCACTAGAACACATATCCATACTTCCACAGCTCAAAATACACTGGATGAAAGCAAGGCCTTCAAACTGCGCTATAGAAGGGGAATGTTACTTCTACAAGTCATTTTGTTCGCGTTCTACAAGCATGTGTGTATTACTTTTCAGCCTACCCTCGTACTTTACGATCTACGATGACAAATTAGGTTAGGTTTTTATTTGTTTTGCTTAATATCGTTATGCCAGTTAGACTAATGAGTTGAATAACACAAGGAATTGCAATGCCATCAGCTAGATTGTAACTGAACCATAGCGTACGATGTCACAGTCTTGTCAACTGAACTACCACCATGTTTCCTGATATTAATAAAACATTTTAAGATATAAAGTGTAAATAATTAGCATTTACTCCTTAATGCATGTTATAAGTAAGAAAACTGATATCACAAATTATTTCTTAAACTTATTGGTTAGCTTACTTGTTTATTAAATCCATGTTTTTCCTCAAGGACAAAATGGTTGTAAACGCTGAAAGGTAGGTTCAGTACTGTGTTGAATGTATTTAAAAGCAGCATGAATCCAGCACTTTGTTTGATCTCACCTTTCTGAAGGCCTAAGCTAGTTATTAGTGAACCTCCACTATTCCAGAAGAACGGAAGACCATCAAAAAGAGTTAAAAGCTAAACAGTAGAAAAGTTGTTGGTATAATATTTGAACTAAAATTATATTTAAGAATGTAGTTTTGTTCTTAAAAAATAATTATACAATAAGAATGGTGAAGTAAGGAGTTCATCACTCGAATTAATCGAAGTTAAATTATTAAACCAATCTGTGGTTAATTATTATGTTACAATCAACAATAGTAGAATAGTTTTCAAAACAGCAAATCATTTAAATAAATTTAAAAAATACAATTCTTTAGGGGAAATGAAACTATTTATAATAAGAAAAAAGTTGTTATATTGCTAATTACATTTTATTAACTTCAAAAGTTTATAATTGATTTCACAACCTCAATCCAAATTGTATTAAATTTTCACAAATAATAAATATTATATGTTTTGAGCCAATTTAGAGTATTCTTTTATATTAAAAATAGTATAGAACAAATTTTTGTCTATTTTATCTTACCTACATTAAAAAACAAAACAAAAATAAAATGCTTTATTTTGAGAACTATTTGAGGTACATCAATTACATAAATCTTTTGTTCAGGATGCTATGTCAAATGGGGCCTATACCATTACAATAAGTTACCTTGGAGAGGTGAATATTCCATTTTCTTATGGAAAATTATGAAATATTAAATTACTTTATATATCTAAAAATATTTGAGGTACTGCAAAAATTCAAATACAGCAGAGCCGCGCTTATCCAAGGTAATGTGGACCGAGGGTACCTCGGATAAGCAAAAACTCGGATATCACGGACTCTGTCAAAAATCGAAAGGGAAACGTAATGGTAAACTGGTGAAATCAATGAAAACGTAGTCAAAGATGTGAAAAAAGGCATCTACTGTATTATCAAATAAAAAAACTGAAGTCCAAATAAAAATAAAATACAAAATGATAAAAAGACTTACATAAGCTACATGTTCCAGGTAAAAAATAAATGCTTTATTTTTTAGGCATAGGGATACTTGACCCTTTAAATATAATGCTAAAAATAAAGGTAATTTTAAATAAAAAAACATTCAAATTAAGTATTTTAAACTCATTTATTTTTGCATTTAACATAGGTAGAGAAGAAAGTATGAAATATTTAAGTAAAATATTTTAAAGCAATAATTTCCATATTTTACGTAAAACCAAGAAAATTTGATAACATGTAGGTTAGCCAATGCTTGTTATTCAACTTCATATGGAAATTTGTGTTTGAATATGAAACCTGTAACTTTATCATTTTGAAAACAAAACTCTGGAGAGGTCAAGCGAGCATCAACTTATTCCAAGTTGATTTCAGCTTCGTCATCTTTTTCAGGCCACTTAAAACGAGATTATTCAACATGCTTTGCAAACTTTATAGTCGGGCCTTTCCAAATAATATTTATTTTCTTTCAAATACTTAAACATATTAAAGTTGATATTTCACAAAAATAGTTTTAAAAAAATGTACATTTAAAATCCTTAAGACCATGGGTCAAGTACCTCTACTTGGGTCCCAATTATATCCCAATTTAGCCTGGGTCAACCACCCCAGACAAATGCCTAGATGCTTTTGTTTTAACATAACCCTAATTTTTCAGGTTTTTTATTTAAATCTTATATTTCTAATCATACGACCTTAATGCCAAAGATACACTTAATTAAGGGTCGGCTCTAGTAAAACAGAAAGCAACCTGCGACTCCCTATAGCAGCGGTAGGTTACGCGGACATTGCTCATCCTAAATCCATTTAAAACCCGCAATTATTCAAATAGCGTTTTTTTTAAAATACCAAACTCTTGGGGACAAAATTCTTCATCCGAATGGCTTGGTAATTTTTTGCTATAATTTATAGTTACAACGTCAAAAATATTTAAAATCACCCTACAGCAGCGGTAGGTTACACGGACATTGCTCAGCCTAAATCCATTTAAAACCCGCAATTGTTCAAATAGCGTTTTAAAAAAATACCAAACTCTTGGGGATGAAATTCTTCATGCAAATGGCTTGGTAGTTTTTCGCTATAATTAATAGTGACAACATAAAAAAATATTAAAAATCAATTTTTTTAATTGTTAATAAATATTTAACAAAATATTTTTCTTAGTTTTGAAAAAGCCATTTGCATGCATATTGACCATAGCCTTAAAATGACATATCGTTTATAATTATCCGATAAAAAATAGAGGTAAAATTTGGATTTTAATTTAACATTGATCTTATGGAGTGTCAGCCAACATGGCCGACAGCTAGAGCCGACCCTTAAGAGGATGTATAACAATTAACTTAATTTTAATGGGAAAAAATAGAAAAATATAAATCCAAAAAAATAAAAATTTGCTATAACAGGGTTGATTCAATCTTCGTCTTTTAGCTGCCAAACAACAACAAACAATGAAGTGACATTTCCCTCCAATTTCATACTCACTGTAGGCTATGCAGTGATGCAACTGTTCCCCCCCCCCCCCCCCAATTTCCCACACCCAGAGAAATTGCTATGGGTCAAGGATTCCTAGTTTCCATATAATATAGATATTACTTTACTTACTGTTAATGTTACAATAGTGAAAATGCCTTGCACTATCGAAAACGAACTTTTATCCAATCCATAAATTCGTGCTTTTTCATAAGTCACCTTTGGTAAAATATCTCTCAGTTCATCAGGTACTTCTGCAGTATTTTGATAAACTCTGTGCTGTAAAATAATGTAAACCATAGGCTTTGAATATGACATTTAAAAAAATTGGAGGTAGGCCGATAAATTGTAGGAGTGAAAATATATTAGGCTACATAAGTTAGCTCCAATTATTATTTAAAAAAGTATTAGTAAATGGATCCTTAATGCTAGACTACATTGATTCAGAAGGTAAGTGATAAACTTCTCAGTTTTTGCCTTGAGATAACAACATTAAAATGTGAATGCACTTTAAAACTAGTGATTTGATTATTTTCAATTTAATTTCTGCCAGAAATATAGCCTAGGCCTATTTGGTCTAATATTCTCAGCCCTGAATTAGGTTTTAGTTTTATTATTGCTAAATGAATTTCATATAGTTTTAAAATAGTTCCCTATTTAAAACAACTGTAAAAAGAGAGTTTAAGTTTGGTTGGACTAGGTTTCATATTATTTTTTATGTCTAAATTTTATATTTTTTAAGTACGGTACCGTTGGTAGGTAAAGCTATGTTTAGACTTGATTGTTTTACGTTTTAGGCTTAGGATAGTTTTATAAAGTCGCCTATAGATGGTAGAGGTACATAACAAAAATTATAAACTATAATCTTAAGCATAAATTTACCTCCTGCTAACCTAGTGACAATTCAATCGACGTACAAAATGTGTTCTCTTGATGCCATGTTAATTCGTAAAAGGATAAATATAGCATTACACTTGAGTGATTTCAACAAGGTGTGGCGTACTGAAAGTTAGCCACTCATAGTGCTCAGGTAATCCAATTTGATAGTCTACCATAATTTGTGCAGCGCAAGTTTACTATTCGACCCTAGGCTAACCTATGGCAACAGAAATGCCAGAATAAAAAAAAACCAAAAAGGTTCTAACCTATAGTATTTGGTCACAGTATGTTTACCTGTATTCAACATTTAACAGTAGAATGTCAAACAACGTCGTTGTCTGCAAAAATTAGGCTAGGGTCGAATAGTAAACTTACGCCATTTGTGAAAACATAATAAAAAAATGAAAAAAACAGGCAGATGTGGGACTGCCGTCAGAAGTGAAAACATTTTAGCTATTATGAATCAATGTATTAATGTTTATAATAGAATCTTAAATAATTGTGGAGGTAAGTTAGAGCCTTAAATATTTGAAAAGATGCGATGGAACCTTAAATAATTGCCAAGAAATGACGGAGATAGCTATAAAAAAGTTTCATTTACTTACCTAAACTAAGTCTTTTATGACACCTTTGCAATTTTTGACTTATTTACATAAACGATGCCAGGTACGACAGCTGTAACACGTTTCCCTACCTGTAACTTATTTACCTGACCGAAGACAAGTACAACAGCTATAAAAAAATGGTATGACAAATATAAACACCTGTTCCTTATTTACATGACCGAAGTCGGGTACGACAGCTGTAAAAAGATTTCCTTATTTACCTGACTGAAGTCGGGCACGACAGCTATACAAAGTTTTACTTATTTACTTGAACTAAGGCTGGTACGACAGCTAAAAAAAAGTGTTCCTTATTTACCTGACTGAATACTGGTACGACAGCTATAAAAAAAGTTTCACTTATTTACCTGACCGAAACTGGGCACGACAGCTATATAAAGTTTTACTTATTTACCTGAACTAAGCCTGGTACGACAGCTAAAGAAAAGTACCCAATGCGGCTGTATTATATATTACTAGTAAATCCCCTTGAAAAATCACAGGCGGATTAATTAGATACACATCAGAAATACAGTACATCATTTATACAAAATAGTACTATTTAAACAACACACTTTATCTAGGCCTACCAAACTATGCAGACAGGGAATTTTTAACTCGTTGAATGTGTACAATTATAAGGACTAGCCTATAAAACTGTAGGAACATTTGTTAAGATTTTGTGTTTATGTACATTATTATATATACTTAAAGAAAGATAAAAATATTATCTCTTAATTGCCTTTTATTTCATGTTGATAGATCAAATGTTTTAGAAGTTATTTATATTATAGTGAAGAAATTAATAATCTAATATGTTTATGTGTTACATGAAGATGTACAAATGTTTTCGAAGTTTAACAGATGAGTAGGCCTATCTCTTTTTTAAATTTTTAAAACTGAATATATTGATAATAAAAGGTTGTACAGTATTTATATTATTCATTTTATAACCTCAAAGCAAATCTTATAACGTATTATAGAATACATTAAAACATTTTATTTAAACAAATCTACTTCACAAGACTTAGGCTATATTATGTATTATTGATTGAAGTTGTAAACATAACCCCAAAGTATAATCTACGCTAGGTTTTGTTTGCGTTTTACAGATTATGGGTGAGATCAGCTGTTATATTATTAAGTTAAAGGAATAGGTATTCTTCTTTAAATTTGTATAAACGAATATTTTGATGATAAAAGGTTATATTTATATAAAGTTTATAACCTCAAAGCAAATATTATAATGTATTATAACATATATTAATTCTAGAACTCATATTTAATAAAATCAACTTCACAAGAAATTATAAGGATTGAAGTTGTAAACATAACTTCAAACTATAATATACACTGGGTTTACAGATGATGGGTGAAATCAGCTGTTATATTAAATGTTACTTGTACATACATTGGCTTTTAATTGTTGGTGACGGTGACGTTCCTCGAGTTTAATGATTTTTCCTCACGCAAAAAAGTGCCTAACGCGCCTAAAGAAGTTTTCACTTCAAAAAGGGCGCAAGTTTGACTATACGACCCTACACCAACAGAAATGAAATAATAAAAAAATAGTGTAAGTTCTAAAAACTTATACTCTTTAGTCACAGTAAGTTTACCTGTACTTAACATCTAACAGTAGAATGTAAAACAAGATCGTTGTCTGCAAAAATATTAACAGAGGGTCGTATAGTAAATTTACGCAAAAAAAAAGACAATAGGCCTATTGTCGGCACAAAATTTAGTTTCTCAAAAAGTTCTCCAATTTATGCCTAGCTTGAATTTAGTACGGCTAGATGATTTTCAGAGGTTAGGGTATGTTTATTGGAAACAATATTTTAGTTATTTTTCTGGTGATCTTTGGTTGTAGGAATGCAGACTTATATTATTTAGTAAATCCTAGGCCTACATAAATAGTAAAAAGCTAACTGTAATAAATAATCCTGCAATAATCCTACCCATTAATCTTGCAAATAAATCCTGCAACTTTACTATTCGACTCTAGGCTAACCTAGAGCTAACAGAAATGCAAAAATAATAATAAAAAATACCTAAAAGGTTCTAACCTAACCTATTTAGTCACAGTATGTTTACCTGTATTCAACATTTAACAGTAGAAAGTAAAATAACGTCGTTGTCTGCAAAAATATTGGGCTAGAGTCGAATAGTAAAGTTACGCCAGTTGCAGTTTAGCTAGGCCAATCTGGATAATATATTTACCTGTCGTAGAGATAAATTCAATTCCCATAAGTATTCTAGCCACATGAAACCCAGAATACCATAAAGCAAGTAATCTTCAGTAATCATTGTGAACTTCCTTTGATCGACGGTATTGAAATTTGTTTTATCAAACCGAATGAATAACCTGCAAATTGGTAACTGTGACAACGGTAAATGTAAATACGTAACGTAACCCACAATCTCTGAATCACTGAATCTCCAATCTCACCTACAAATTACAACACTCAGGTCCAGTGTTGCCAGACTGAATTTGTAACTTTCCCCGCCAACACCCTAGAAAATCCCCGCTTTTACCCGACAATAAGTAAGTTTTAATCCCCGCAAGAGCTAAAATACCCGAAAACTAGGGAGTCTAATTTTCTAGGTAAAATTTGTATTAGATTATCCAGAAGTTTGCACTTAACTCTTATATATAGGTAAATGAGATCATCAATAAATAAATTAATATAATAATAACTTACCGTCACCATCAGTCATACGTCGTTATTTACACGACGAACGTTTCGGCTATTCAGCCATTTTCAAGATCTCGGGAGGAACATCTCCGTTGTCGATGAGCCTTATGAATAAAAAGAAGCAAAACCTTTTATTTGCAGTTTTTAAAGCAAACCCTTCTTAGTATATGATTAAAAATATAAAGCAATACCTTTTACTTCGAGGTAAGAGCAAATCCTTGTTTGATTGATTCATATACTTCGAAAGTAGCAAATGCATATGAATAAAACTTATCCGTTACTTCAAATGTAAAGCAAATCCTTCAGAACTGATGCATCTAGTCAGTCGCTGAATTATCAGTGAAGTAAAAGGTTGTGTTTGTTTGTTTTTGCCATCATGGCAGATTTAATTCGAGTGTGATGTGTTAAACATTACAAACCTCGTTCTTCTCCATTAACAGGAGATTTCAAAAGCTTGTATAGGTTTGAAGAAGAAATGTGACTTGTAAAATGCACAGTAACTCGTGACGTCATCAATGCCCAGTTTCTCATGAAGCTCCATAAGCTTTAAATTTAAAAATATTTAACCGATTTTAATAAAATTTGAACCACATATAGAAAACATATCTATAATAACAATTAAAAAAATCAAGTTGTTACAACAAATTTTAATACCTTTACTGATTAGGCCTATAAAAATTACTATTTCAAATTCGACAAATGGTGAACAATGTTTTTTTTTATTTTGTATTATTTAACATTTATTTTAATTATGTATTTAGTTATGAATATAATAAGTTATAGATAATTTTATTGTGAATCCAAATCTTTTTTAATTTTTAAAATCGAATATATATATCAAAAGATATATATACATTTAAAAAATGTATTTAAAAATTTTATTTACAAAGTATACATATTCGATAGGTACTAAAAATTTAATAATAATAATTTATAAATAAAATAATGTATCGTACTTGATGATTTTTTTACAGAATGTGTATAACAATATAATACTCTGTTAATACGACTGCAATCAATAATGAACTGCTGATTTTCATTTCTCTTTCACATGTCAACTGTTTCATCCATTTACTTCCAGATTGAAGGATTTGATCACAAGTAAAAGATAAGCGTTATTCATGTGTAAGGAAGGAAATGCTTTTACTCCTAACTTTTGGTTGAAACAAAACCTTTTACTTCTAACTTTTGCTTTAAAGCATTAGCTTCACTTTTATTCATAAGGCTCGATGAATATTCATTGACAACGGAGATATTGGTATTATTATCTCTGGAGTCCTCTGTCATAGCTCAACGGCTATGGTACTTGCCTCATAAGCAAGACGTCCCGGGTTCAAATCCCGCGGGGGACCATAAAATATTAAAAACCCAAAAAAAAAACATGCTCGTTAGCCGAAAGGCCCAAAGTGGCATGGAAAGCAAAAAAAAAAAAAAAAAAAAAAAAAAAAAAAAAAATTATTATCTCTGGATCAAATGATCCAAATTGATCTATGATTCTGCCATAGTGACTACTCAGTACTCCTTCTCTCTACTACCATTGACTATATAAATACTAGCCTTGATTATACATACAGATTACAGATATCCTACCTTATGGACTATACGGTAAGAGAATACGCCAGCGCATCTTGTCGTGAAACATTTGGCACTACTTGAACTTGTGCTTCAATTTCACTGATAATGTGCTGCCCTCTAGCGTTTTAAATTTAGATTGCTCTAAGGAGCATTGCTTTTAACGAAAAGAGAGAGAGAGAGAGAGAGAGAGAGAGAGAGAGTAAATCGAGATAGAACTGACCTTGGAGCTTGAAGGTAACATTCTACATCTACAGGAAGTAAACTTCCTGTAAGAAGTGGGGGAGGGGGAGTGTGAGGTCAGTTTGTTTATTGCTTAAACCTAAAACTGAAAGCATTAGGCCTACATCTCTCCATCGAAACCCAAACAACATTTTATTTTATCATGTCTATTTAAATTCTAAATATGTATCTGAAGAGAAACTGAATGTAGCATGCATAATACGTATTTTGGTAGGACTAACTTTAACAAAATACATAATACCTAATTATGTTTTAATGTAACATTTGTAATTATTTACAAATTCAAAGACAATACTGTTATGAAAACCCGTTATAACAATAATATTTCGAACACATTAAATTTAAAATTAGGTATTAAACATAAGTTCAGTAAGAAAAGTTTTCCTTTCCTATTTAATTTCACAAACTTAAAAATTGAAATAAAGATAATTATTAATTGATAGTAAAATATTTTTTGTGATTAAAAGTTGCTAAGATTTTTTTTTCGATTGACCGATTATATCTATTAGATTACCAATATTCGTAATTTACTACTAGGAGATAACCCTGCGTGCTCCTCACGCCAACCCCCGTATGGAACCTTCTAAAAACATATGTTTTGTTTTATTTATAATAAAGGTGTAGGATTAATAATAACCTCAAAACTAAGATGGTAAATCCTGTTAAATGTTAAAATCAAATTATTTTGTATATTTTATAACAACAGTTATAATAAAGATTAAAGAACCAGTATGTCTCAGGTGTAGAACAGGTGTATGTCTCAGAACACGTTTTGGGGTGTCATTAAAAATCATATATATGTGTTCGCACTCTAGCGGCCGCATTTTAAGTCCGATTTGGTTCAAATTTGGTACACATGTTGGTTGTCGACGTCGCTCGGACGAGTTCATTAGTCAAAAAATCCAACAACCGGAAGCACGTTTTTTGACCGGAAGTAACTAATTTTTTAGATTTTTCCTACGAGAATGAATTTGTTTTTGAGTTTTTTCTACAAATATAAATATAAGTTGTTATTCTGCACATTTTGTTTTTTTACGCGACCTTATAACTTGTTTGGTTCCCTCAAAATCGATCAAAACGTAAAATACAAGTACCCGGTTCAAAGCCATGTGGTGGATTCTACCGTGGGGTTGGCGTGCGAAGCACGCAATGCATTTTGTATTGAAGATACTCCCAATACGGGGATGGTGTGTGAAGTACGCAATGCTTTGTGTATTGAAGATACTCCCAATATGCGGAATGGCGTGCGAACCATTTTGCAGCTATTCAGCACCGTCGTGAGTAGACCTATTTCCCAAATTTTTGGTTGAAGACCTAAAACATAGGCCTATAAATTTAGTTTTGGAAATTCGCTCAACTCACGTCAGCGGTTCCGCTGCGTGGTCGAATTATTTATTTTTAATTAGGATATAACATTCCTTAAAGCAAGTTTTTATTGGTTTGTGTGTGTTGAAACATGTGTTGGTTCAGTATAGGCCTAACTTAAAATATGGATTTTGTACTAAAAGCGGACATCCGAATCAATATTATATTACCGGTATCTGTTATTTAAAAATCATGATTTACCTCCACGAAAGCAGCTGGATTAGTTTATTTCTTATTATAAACAGCTGTTTTGTATAGAAATGGGTTTTAAATTCGTTCCATGTTAATCTTGTGGGGGAAAAAAATAACATAATAATAACAAAAAAAGAATACTTAGGCTAACCATCCTATTGATGGTAAATTACTAAAGCTAATTAAATTAATTAAAACTATTTTTGATTGGAAATACTGTGTGTACATAAACATGATAACATTCATTATTACATCCATAAGCAACCTGCATTTCTACTTTAATGTACCAACCTCTAAATAAAAAGTCACAACATTTTACTACACATCATTAATTTTTAAAGTTAAGGTTCTTTTTTTAAGACTTCGTATATTACATTGTAATGATTTTGTAATATTTGTATACAACGACTTTGTGTATATTTGTACTTAATAATATCAATAGCTTGATAACTGTATTTATAAAATACATCTACAGATTTAATTTAAATTACAAAAATGTCACATATTAAACAAACTCAAAGTAATGGCAATTTACTGTCTAGTGACGGTAAGTCGACTGTAGCTCATTCTAGTCGTCAACAAAATAACCATTTTTAAAATTTCAAGTTCAGCTCATCCTGTTGTCAAACATTTGACACTACTTGAACTTGTGCTTCAAAAT
>JAGFPH010002084.1:10042-38152 GCA_018207615.1 Philaenus spumarius | reverse complement strand
AGTACTTAACGGAAACAAGGTAAGAAACCAGTCTTAATCTTGTTAGATGTAAGTGTAGAATATTTGTAGGCCTATCCGTGTTCCTTCAAACCGAGGAGTACGGAAATTATTGTTTGACAATGATGGGTTTTTAGACTTTCTGTATACATTTTGGTTATAACAACCAATAAACTAATTTTCACGAGAATTTCAAATCTTTTTACAGCAAAATTCTGTTGTCAACAACATTATATAAATAGTAAATTATACACAGTTTTACACAAAAAACGTTTAATAGTCAAACACGTTCCGATGATAAAGCCTCATTATCAATGGCGGTCATAGTTACACACTTATAACTTTTACAATCTTAACATGTACACTATTATCTTCAGACTTTATGTTAATATGGTAACTACTAATTTAATTTTCGGTAAACTTTAAGTATAGTTTAATTACCGGTACCTATATCTTATTTTCTTTTGAAAATGTACTTACTATTTTTTTTTAAATGTAACTGTATTTTACCTGAAGCATATGCAAATTCACAAGACTTCATTCTGGTAATATATTAAAAACTTATAATGGATAAGTTTTATAAAAGGTAAATTGCTCTCAAATGATGAGGGCCACATCAAACCAGAGTCTAACCTTAGACAGGCAAACTTATTGCTTTCAAAGTAAGCATTTAAACGTTTTAGAGCCTATAGTGACATTTGGCGATTAAAGTAAACTATATTCTTGATTTAGTAATTAATAATTGTTGTCAGAGGCGGATTACCCAATAGGCATGAGAGGCACGTGCCTAGGGGCAGCAAGCCCCAAGGGGCCCATTGAATTTTGGAAAATTTCCACGATTTTTGCACAACTCATACGAATTTGATCTGCTTGTTTGTTTTAGTAGTAGTCATGTAGTAGGTACATAAAAACTTTTTTTCTGCAACAAATTTTGGAAATTGATATGTTTTTATACAGTTTTATTCAGAACTAAATTAAGGAACTTTTGTTTACTTTGAAAATATTACAAAAATGTTTTACTATTTTGTAATGTAGGCATAAAATTTGATTTTTCTCTCGTTACTAAACATTTTGTGTTGTTAATAACTTAAAATTTTTTAATAAAACAATTTTTTAGTTACATATATGAATTCGTTGGACCTTTTGCTACAAAAAGGTATACTTTTCGATTGGGATATAATTACTATTTTTAACAAATTCTAATACTAATACTTGCATAGGCCTAGTTTTAGTAGTAGTCGTGTAGTAGGTACATAAAAACTGTTTTTGTTTTCAAAAAAATTTATTTCTGTAATTGATATAGACTATGTCTTATACAGTTTCTATTCAGAACTAAATTATGAAACATTTTGTTAATTTTGAAAAATTACAAAAATGTTTTACTATTTGTAATGTAGGCATAAAGTTGATTTTTTTTCTTCCGTTGCTAAACATTTTGTACTTTCTGAGCTAATAACTTAAAAAGTTTTACATCAAACCATGGGCGTCATCCGCAGTTTTTATTGGGGGGGGGGGGGGCATTCCGGGGGAGGCTCCGGGAATGTTGAAAATATTACTTCTCAAACCATAATTTTTATGCATTTCTGAGGTGAAATTAGGTGAAAACGAGAGTATTGTTATGTTATTGTCTTCTTCTTTTATTCGCTTTATAATTATTACGGTATTTGAAAATTTCTCACTATTTAATTAAGCACAAGAATTGTTAGCACAAGCACGTAACTTTTGTCCACACCGATTACATTAGGATAATACGGTAAGCGTGACTAAAATGTAAGGTTATGTTCAACTGAACTGTGTTGACTGACAAGTGGAGTGAAAGCAGACAGAATGAGGGAATTTCGGTGTGTTGTCTCCATGTCTGTTTCACCCTACATCATCGTCGCGTCCTTTCTCGTAGTTGTTTTTATCCTACTTTAGCCCAGGGCTCTATAACAAGGGCTATACCATTTTGATCATTTACAGTGACCCAGTATCGATCGCCTATGACGTCACCATGCTTATACACACTAGCTGGTAATATTGCAGTTATGTGCGCGCTTTCGTTAACTCACTGTTGTAACTCGATGGAAAGGCTCCTGTCAAATAAAATTTATATATTCTTAATCTGCATAAAGTACAAATTCTAACAGTATAAAAAACTTTTATTTTAACAGGTATTTCGAATTTTAATAATTGAAAATATTTGAGAACTATCACAGACTGACATGGAAAAGTTACTAAGCGAGGAAATTTTTAATTTTTGGGTTATAAACAAACTTTCAGCGGGAAAGTTGTAGCCAATGAATTGATCTAAACTATCCAATTCACCGATTTGTGATAAAATGATTACATCATTATGAAATCGATTTTTAAATGAGCACGAGGAGGTGCCGCGCCGTGACACCCGGTGTACTGTTGTTTGATACGGGAATAGCGTTTATGTACATATTATTGTTATTTTAAGGTAATATAGTAAATCACTTGTCCCCAGGTAATTATGCCAGGTAGAAAAAAAGCAAGCATTTTATTTTAACATAAACTAATTATAATTTATAAGTATATATTTGATATTATTGAAGTGGACACAAAAAGTTAAGTTGGAGGTTAACGTTTAAAAAATAATATCATTATCATATCATATCAAAAATAATATCATAAAAAATAATATCCAGTATCAAACAACTGTAAAGTTAAAAAGTGGCTTCAGTCAAAGAAACATTTAAGTACTCCGCAAATTAGACAAAAATGAACAAATTTAATAAAAGTCAGCAAAATTCTTTGTTATAAAGTAATTATTTTAATTAAATATGAAACTAATTTTTTTACGTAATTACGATTTTCTTTTTCCATCATTGATCTCTAATTTCATTTCTTTGAATGTACGTAATAATGATATTATCTTTTAAACGTTAACCTCCAACTTAACTTTTTGTGTCCACTTCAATAATATCAAATTTTAATTATAATTAGTTTATGTTAAAATAAAATGCTTACTTTTTTCTAGCTCGCATAATTACCTGGGGACAAATGATTTACTATATTACCTTAAAATAACAATATGTACATAAACGTAATGGATAGGGATGTAAATATTCCAGTATCAAACAACAGTACACCGGGAGTGGCGACGCGGCACCTCCTCGCGCTCATTTAAAAAGCGATTTCATAATGATGTAATCATTTTATCACAAATCGGTGAATTGGATAGATTAGATCAATTCATTGGCTACAACTTTCCCACTGGAAGTTTGTTTATAACCCAAAAATAAAAAATTTCCTCGCTTAGTAACTTTTCCATGTCAGTCAATGATAATTCTCAGATATTTTCAATTATTAAAATTCGAAATACCTGTTAAAATAAAAATTTTTTATACTGTTAGAATCCGTACTTTATGTAGATTAAGAATATGTAAGTTTTATTTTAGTGAAGCTTTTCCGTCGAGTTACAACAGCGAGTAAACGACTGCACGCACATAACTGAAATATTACCAGCTAATGCGTGTCAGCATGGTGACGTCAGAGTGAAACTGGCGGCACAGTGGTGCCGAGATCAAAGAAACGGTTTAGCCCTTGTTATAGAGCCCTGGCCCTAGCTTAGTTTATAGATAATCAGTTCAATGATAAGTGATTCACTATATTTTTAACACACACCAACTCATTCTGGATATGGATTGATTTAAATTGTCTGGTTACATTTAAGATTGTCAATTCTGAACTGTTTTGTCATAGATAAGATTTACACATGCGCTTTGGGTTTGTTTGGGTTTTATATCATGCCTTTTTAGTCTATGTCCTTTACGTTAAATACTTTTAATATTAAGCTCTCTCAAAAGAAAATGTAAATTGAATTAAATGAAATGCTCTCTTTCAACAAATTGACTTATGGTCTTAATCTAATTTGATAATATTTACTTTGGGAAGTTGAAGATGTTACAAAAATCCCTCAAACATGAAACAAATCTTCCAATTTGAACTCATGTTTGACGACTCCCAATCATCAACTTGACAAAGTACACTTCAGCTCCAATATCCTATTACATAACATAATATGTTTATAAATTCAAATTTCTTAAAATAACCATTGATACATAAATATAAAACATCTTATATTCCATTAATTTAAATCTGAAGTTTGAATCTACTACTATGCAAAACACAAAAAATCTAATTCAAGTTCAAGTTCGAATTTCACTTCACTTAATAAATTTCTGAGTTCAACAGAGTCCGAAATTCACTATGATAAATATTAAAAATCCCAAAACACTTGAATACACACAAAATAAATCATTATTAAATATACATCATTTTATACACAACAGGTATGTGAAAATATTGAAATAAATTCAAAGATTGGCTTTCCCCTTAGAATTTACAAAATCATTGTATCACCTTCCTACAATCTACCTTGATTTGTGCCTAACACCTATCATGCTAATTTGCCACATGTATGAAATGATAATTTTCTATAATTAAAGTGAAGTTCATGTATTTACATTAATTTACATAACAATCTTATGGATTGTAATTTGTGATGTGGCACATCATCTGACCAACATCGAAATCGGAAGGTTTTCTAAGGACCCTACATCCTAAAATCACCAGTGCGCACTCTCTTGAATGTACACTGACTACTTGGCCATTTTTTAGGGACGTTCTACCCTTAAATCACCAGATATGTCTCAATATTGTTGTCTCTGGCACACAACAATGACGTATTAAACCATACCCTTGGCTACACTACTACAGAAGCAGATTTTCACAATTCATGTTATTTCAATTAAAATTGCATACTTATTAATAATGTATAATGTACTCTACTAACGTTACCAGTATCCAGTAATAAATTACATCGGAGCAGAAGTTTGGTTTGTAACGCAGTACCTTCTCTACTCTATCACATTATAAGTATCTATCTCCTCACTCCCTACTTGACTATCTTCTTACAGTTACTATAAAATTAAGTTTCATTCAACAATCTCCTTTCTTGAACACCCTTCTGGTAGTCCTCTTTCATGTTTCCTTCTGATAACTCGCAGGATACTTGTGCTGCATCTGGAAATGATTTGTCTTTGGTTATGTGCCAGTTGGTATCTGTGCCTACCTGTGGTATCAATTCAACACAGACCTGTCACACACCTCCAACACTTCACCCCCCTCAAGCACTGCCTATAATCCTATAGTGTTTTGCCTATTCATTGGTTGAATGAAACTTCTTTAACTCAACTACATTGTACGTTCCAACTTCTACATAAGTATCTACGTCCTCAAGTACATATGCATTTTGAATCTTAACACTCTTAACTCTATAAAAACCACGATATAAAAGGAAAAATTTCTTAATTTCTTGCTTTAAGCAAGATGACAGATAATGATTTTTTATTAAGACTATTTCTCCTGCTTGATATTGTACTGGTTTAATATGTTTATCATGATATCTCTTTCTTTGGTCTGCTTTTAGTTTAAGATTCCTCTTTGCAATTACTACTTTATTTTCAAAATTTAGTTGTGTTTGACTTGGAAAGCTAGCTAACTCTTTGTATATTCTTGGCCATTCTTTTCTAAACATTAACTCATAAGGAGTGAAATTGGTAGAATCATGTATGGAATGGTTTATACATTTTTTAATACGTTTTTATTAGTTCAGTTTCCGTCATGTCTGTCTGTCCGGGTGGAACTTTGCAATCTAATTTAAACTAACTTCCCGATGAGCTAGAGACTTGAAATTTTAAATATATGTCAGAACTGGATGGCAATACAATATTAAATCGGAGTTCGGTTTCCGTCATACTAGATTTTGTATAACAAAAACCAAGTTCTCATCGCCTGAACAATAACTAGACAAATCCTCACTTTAAACTCAACAGCTGCTAAATATTGTCAGTAAATTTGAACATTTAATGCGTCCAGGTAGATAAATTATTTGGTTCTTTAATATAATAAAGATATGGAACACCTTTGGATTGGGATATAATTACTAAATTTGGCGAATTATTGAAAAATGCTTGCAAAACACAAAAATCTGGGTGAATTAACCAGGCCAGTTTTAGGGTTGAAATTAAATATAGACTACGTGATGATGAAATACAAGTAAAACCAAAATTATTGGAAAACTTTGAACGAAGGAAAATTCTGATTTGGAAAATAGCGCTAGGCGGGTAGCTGACATCTGTCTACTATCACACTCACGCACACCCACACCTAGTGCAAGTAAGAGTGAGCAGAAACAGTGCATATACAGTGTTTCGTGTGCTACTTACTAGTTAGCTGTGACGTGTGATCTAAGGCTCAAAGTTGTGCCAGTGGAGAGTGGAGGTTTGTAATTTTATGAGACTAACTGATTCCATTACAAAAACTTAAAAGTTTGTATACATTTTTATGACTTTTTTTGTTTCAAAGTATGATTTTAACAACAAGAAAAAACAAAACTCGGACCTTCCCCCGCTCTCCTAGGGGTAATCCATATCCCCTCCCCCCTTCTGAAACCGCCACTCCCGTCCAGACGTTCCGGATCCGCCCTTGATTCTAGGTCATATAGGTATCCGTGGTAATGAGCAAGCAGATTCAATTCCCAAAAAAACTAGAAAGGAATTTACTTGACTGCATGGCATCCAAAAGGGATATAGTTATTTTAATTAAAAGTCAACGTAGTAAAAATATTGATTATACAGTTAAAGCAGAATGGTACAAAGAAGTACAACTTATATAACACCTTGGTTTACCACCTGTAAATGGAAAAGAAACAATATAACTTCATTACGTAAATTAGGTTTGGTCAGTGGAATACAAGGTATTTGTATCAAATAATTAAAAGGAAACACCTAGACCTAACTGTATGTTGTACCTTGATAATGCGCCAAAACAAAATGGGCATCCTCAATAGGTTATTCGTAATTTGATTATATTATACTGGTAGGTAGTTAAGAAATTTGAAAAGAAGTTAAAATTAATTTTATCAGACACAACATTAAAAAAAGTGCTAGTACAGAAGGCTTCATGCTATGTAGGCAAAGCCTTTGGGGTTTTTTTATACCATGAAAGTCACAAAGAAAAAGAACAAAAACATCGACCTCCCAAACATGGACTTTTAAAAATAGGAACCAGCAGCGGAGGAGAAGAGAACGGCAAACTGCATGCATCAAGCTCTATTCCGCTGCTGGTTCCCCCACTACCACTGCCTCTCTCGCGTTCGGTCGTAAATTTACGCTTTTCGAGCTATGTTCGGAAGCATTTGTATCATATTTTATCAACCTTATTAAAAAATCAAAGGTATACGTATTATAGGTTTTAATGTCTACTTTCAGAATCCGTTTGGTAAATTTAAATCGGGCAACACAGGTTATAGGGCGCATTATGCAAGATAATGGCCTAAATTCATTCTACTTAAATTGTGAAAAAAATATTAATGCGACAAATTTAATCTTCCGCATGTTTGAAGTTCACATAATAGCCAATCATTTTCTGAATGATCTGCCCTTAGTATTTTTAACTAACAAACATATGAATTTTTAAAAAATTATAATTTTTAAATGTTTTTCTAAATTTTTGGGTGAAAAACATTTGATTGAGGTCTATAAAAAAACATTTTGTATGGTTTTTAATTCTCTACAAATACCCACTGGAGGTAACGTGATCTACTCATAACTTTTTATAAAATCAACGAAAAACCCCAAAAAGTCTTAATTTATTGTTATTTATAAAACATGTGCAAAAGCTCCTTTCCTGATAGTTTTTGTATTTTACATACCTATGTGCTACCCTTAAAGTATCTGCGGATGTCGCATGATGTTGATTTAATAACAAAATAAACGTTTTAGCCGAATTTTTGAAGAAAATAAGAGTTGTTTACACTCAACCCAACTTGAAAACGGTTCGTCGGAGGAGGGTAAAACTTCGTTTCTATCCGTTTCAGACCATTAGGAGACTATACCCAAAATTCATTAATTTATATATACAGGGTGTACAAAAAGTCCCGCACTGGTTTAATATTTCGTATACAAAGAAAATTTGAAGGTAGATGTGATTGTGGAACCTACTCTATGTAAAAATACTATTTTATTAAGATTTCAAAAAATTTATCTGCCATCTTGGATCTGCCATTTTGAATGTAACTTTGTTTTTTTAAATGGGAAGGTGGTCATGCGATACATCATTTCGATGTAGAATTTCAAGAGAAAATCAACTGTGAAATTTGCACATCCATATCTTTAACCGATTACAAATGGCGGCAAAAAAAAAATGAAATCTTGTTTTCCAATTTTGCCCCATTTTGTTGTACTATTTTTTTCTTACTAATTATTATTCTTTTTGGATTTAGAATTAAATATGCTTTCAAGTGATACGCAACACAACGATATTTGGGAATATTAAAAATGTTTGAAACAGCCATTTTGATTTTTCAAAATTGATTTAGAGTGGTTCAACCAAATATCGTTGTGTGGCATATCGTTTGAAAGCTTATTTACTTCTAAATCCAAAAATAATAATAATTAGTATAAAATATAAAAATAAATATTTATTGTTTTTAGAGGTTGTTGTCACATTTTCACAACTATAGCAGCACGTAACAAAATATAAAACCCATTTACCTTTTATATGGTTTTGTAAGAAATAAATGTAAAAAATTTCAGCTTTAAGGAAAGTAAACAAACAGCATTTATTGTTTTAGGGGATGTTTCAACCCTTAAGAGGGGACCGGAGTCAGCCCAACCGCTCACGGCTCTGATCCCAGTTTAACATGGGGCGGGTATAGTTTATATTTTTTCTCACCGAGAACCAGCACGTTCAGTAAAAAATAGTAACAGACAAATAATTTGTTACTATCCTACGTATCAGCCTATAAAAAATTGTTTACGGAAAGCTTTGTTTTATAGTTTTATTTTAAGAAATTCAATATCTATTTCTCCATGAGACTTCAACGTTTTTCTAGCAAAACTAATTCTGTTGTAAAAATTGTATTTTAAAATAAGTATGTTTTAAATTTAAACCTACATCAACTTAAGTATTGTGACGTTAAAATTGTCGTCTAGTATTTCAGTTATATTCAATAGAAGTATTTTATTTCGTCGTTTCAAAATACCTCTGCAATTAGAGTTTACAAATTAAGTGGATCGGCAGCCGTAGTAGTTCATCGATGCTCCACCAGGTTTCACTAGCGTCACTCACCGGCAAGGAAGATTGCAAACTTCTTACAATACCGGTATCATTCTTATTTATATCAAAAGTTTGTGGTTTAGTTACGCAATACGACTCTTCAATAAACGTCGCGGGTAACAGCGACTTTTAGGAATAAGATCATTGAATTCGTACAGTGATTGTTTATAAAAAATCAAATAAACTAAAACTGTAAATTTAATAATTGTTTTTTGTAGGAATTACTAACTAAGAGGTATGTCTGAAAATTGAAAGTACGTCTACTTGATATTATTGAAGCCACCTAAAAGCGTATTTTTCAGTCTTCGTAAGACTGAAGGTGATTGCCGTAGATGCGAGCCACTATTATGACTCATCCGCAAAACTAAAAAATAAAAATATATTAAAAAATCCTTTTACGTTTCATTAATTTTACTTTTCTTAATTTACTATTGTCGTGTATTATATACTTTTGTACTTTTATAATCTATGTGTACTTCTAGTTTTAGTCATTTATCTTTAAATTAGTAAATAAAATTAAAGATGTATTAAAAAATTATTTTGTTTCATTAATTTTACTTTTGTTAATTTACTATTGTCATGTATTACAGTATATACTTTTGTACTTTTATAATCGATGTGTACTTCTAGTTTTAGTCATTTATCTTTACATTAGTAAATAAAAAAATCATTTATTTATTTAAACATTTAAAAAACTTTTTTGTTATTTTTTTACTTTTTATATTTTGATCTGTTTAATGTAAAATGTATTTAAAATATGTCAACGAATAAAGATTTATTATAAATATAAATTGCAAATAAATTGGGGAAAGTTGGTCATGAAGAGCCACATTGTAGTCGATGTGCCAGGAAGGTGGTTACAGCCAGTCTTGGGTCTATTGTGTCTGCTCAAAGTTGGGGACACGGCCGGCGCGCGGTGATGCGGCGCAGTGAGTGAGTCATACTGCTAATCCCATTATACCAACAGAAGACAGCCTGCTTATTTTATTGAACTTGTGCTATGAGATTAAGCGTTTTAATATTGTTTAAATTCTTCATAGTGCTCACTGAACACCAATTAATAGTTAGATTAATTTAATTTTAATAGTGTTCGAAGATGTTATAATTATAAGTTACAAAAATTAATTATAAATCTTATTAGTTTAAAAGTGACCTTAATAATAATGTATAAATAATACAATTTTTTGATTATTTAGTTCATTGCCATGAGGTTAGTTGACATTGACAATCTACGATGAACAAACCATTTGCATTTGAATAGTATTTAAAATTGTAGTCTTATCAGATGATTTCCCAAGGACGTGAACACTTGAGTATTTCTGTCTAAGAATGTGCTTCATCTGTAAGAATATTGACAGACCGGACTGGACACTCATGGATTTGTGAATAAAGGCTAACACAATCGCCCCCACACTTCAGTGCCTTTCGATTATGCGAGCCAACTACAATAAAGTCTCCCACATTGTCCCTCAGCTCGAAATCAAAATAGGACAACAAGGATTTGGGAACACCAGGCCATTGGCGGATCCAGGGGGGGCTGCAGCCCCCCCCCCCCCTCTTTGGGTTATTATATTTTTGTTTAATCGTCTAAGTGGCAGGCTGCTCAACTGAGTAGTGTCAGACAACAAGACTTGTATCGAATATTTCACCCACTAAATATTATCAAATCTCAATAAAACAAAAACCATTGGAAAGAAAATGTTTTAAACTTCAATTTTTGTATTTACAAATTACTTCTAAAAAGTATATTTACATATGTAATCGTCGTTGAAAAATTGTAGTTGCCTAAATCAATATTGATGCCGCGCTAGAAAGCATAAGAAAATGACTCAAACTAGTCACTTTTTAAAGGCACATAATCCTTAGACAAACTTGTTTTGAGAAAAACATAAGGACACCACTGGATTTGTCAAGATTTTAACTTTCTACCACGATCTTCTAATGATTAGTCACTCATATAGTTTCTTAGATATGAATTTGTCTGTAAACCCTTGCCATTGGACAGTTTTCAAAAAATGAGAAAGCACATTTTGCAATCGATGTATCTATTACAAATCTAAATGAAGTATTCGTATAAAAATTTGTATATCGATTTGAAGTGCAAGTTCTATATTTTCGTTTAATATAAGGAAAACCTGTTTTAGCATTCCGAACTATTCGAATATTTCCGTAAAATATGTACATTTTCAACGCCCTAGGCGCGTTAGCCGCTACCTTTTCCTGTCTGGCTGGAACTATACAGGGTGGAACAAAGTTAGTGTTAAAAACTTCGGGAAATGGTTCTATGGTTCAAAATAAATGGAAAATCAAGAATAATATTTTTTATAAAACCCTTCATTTTCCAAATATCTGCCATTTTGTTTATTTTACTAAATAATTAATAACTAGAGAACGGTGTAACCGATTGAGTTCAAACTTGGAATGAAGTTTAACCTAACAATGATCTATTTTAAGAAAAATAAGCGATTATATTCAATCATGCATTTCAAAATGGCGGCTGTTTGAATATTTCAATCCTAAATTACTCAAAACCCGTAAATTTTAACAAAAAATGTCAAGATACTTTTTTTGTAGCCCTTTTGATTCCCTATCGGTTGGTGTAACTGTTAAAACAATCGAAAGATTATTTAGGTCTTATTATTACTTTATGCTATTCAAATTAATTACTAGAAAGTTTTGCATGAAAGTTATTAAAAACCCAATATTGTATGAAAAAGAACAACTTTTGAATTCGTTTTTTTCTTTCATACAAATGATATACGGTATTTTTTGATTGCGGGACCAGTTATCATAGTTTGCAGTGAGTAGTTTTTGTGACAAGTCAAGTGGTTTTGTGTGACATAGCTTTATCCAAATCCCTTCCAATTTTACCTGTTTCGTTTGTTTGGAACCTTTGACAGTAATGGATGGATTTGACGTGTTTAAATTATACCCCATCCAAAGTCAGCACGCCTTGCAATTTCAAAGAAACACAAAATAAATAAAATACATCTTAAATGTAATAATATGAAACATGATAAGGAAACAAAATATAATATATATTACTTCTGATATTAGGTCTGTAATATCCTAAGTGTTTTTAGAATTTTAGTCACCAGAAAAATTACAAATAATATGACTTTGGTATACACAAACTTTGAAAGCTGTAGGTATTGAAGAAATATTGCTAAAACATTGCTATTACAATATTTGAATTTATATTTGTACAATATTTTTTACTGAAGTAAACAAGACTTATTGGTGTGGCAAAATGTTTGTTATCTTTAGGCTACACTATTCGTGTTTAAAACAGGCAACATCGGTAAAAATAATCTATTTAAAATTTTTACAGTTTCAAACACTTTCTGACAGTAAATATTATAATCTATTAAGTCATAAGCAAAAAATGTTGCAATATAAAAAAACCAAGCTGGACAACTTTTTAAAATCATCAGTAATGAATTGAAAAAATATTGAATTTCTGTTTAAATATAATATTTACAAGTAATGTACCAGTAGAGAACTCAAAATTTCAATATTTACTTATGAGTGGTACGCTACTAATAATGTCAACGCGATTCTTATACTTACAGGTGGACCTACATTTTGTAAACATTATCGCGCTCTTGTCATTTTCTATTACGGCTAAAGGCCAGACAATCAAGCTTGTGATTGTGAATGCGTATAACAGTGTTTTTCACTTTATTTTTTGGGCTGTCTCTCGGACTCTTCCCTCCCTGTCAGTTGGGAGCAGGTAGTTGTAAAACTCAGTTTGTGCCATTATTATTACAACTCTTGGTATTATTATCTCTGGTTTGTGCAGGCAACGCTCCAAGTAGTGATACGGACGAACTTGTAGAGCTACTCTAGTGTTCACTTTGGAAACTAAAAAGTGGTTTTACAATTGAGTCCTGTCCCCTTTTAAAGGCCAAATATTTTAAAATCCTATCTTAGTAGGGTTCTAGCGCCTATGAGCAATATGTGTACCAAATATTTCACGTTCCTTGGTTAATTAATATTTATAGATAGAGGGGTTGTTCCTAAATTTCATCCCTTAGCGTGATAAAACGTAAAACTGGTTTATTTTTTTATATGTATCTTATAAGAAATAAATGTAAAAAATGTCAGCTTTCTAGCTTTAGGGGAAGTATAACAAACAATGTTTATTGTTTTAGGGGTTGTTTCACCCTTAAAGGCCAAATATTTTAAAATTCTTCATGCACCTCTAGTGCCTATGACAAATACGTGAACCAAATTTTAATAGGAGGTAGTTTTTTTTTAGAAAACAAAAGATACAAAGGTAATATAATATGTTACCTTAAATTACGGCATTAATAGTTAGAGGAGTTTTCCAGCTATCTTCTGTAGCAACTTCAAGCACTAGATCAGCAGTTTGTTATTTATTGCAATGCTGCCAAGTTTACACAAAAAACATTCGCTGAGGATGGCTGTTGATATTCACAGAACAAAGACATAAAACTAAATAAAATACGAAAATTTACTAAAAATTTAACAAATGTTATTAAACTAGAACAGGTTCCTTAACTTATAACATACTGGTATTGAATTATATTATATTTTAGTTTTAGTTTTTACACCTCAGGCTTACTTTAAGCTGGAATGCCTGTTAGATATATAACAACCCATATTTATGGTTTTAGGGATTGTTTCAACCCTTTCAGGCAAAATATTTAAAACTCCTATCTTATGGCTCCTCTAGCCCCTGTGACAAATACGTGTACCAAATTTCATGTTCCTAGGCGGTAGGGTTTTTGAGATATATAACAAACAATATTTATTGTTTTATTGGTTGTTTCAACCCTTACAGGTTATATATTTTAAAATCCTTTCTTAGTGCACCTCTAGTGCCTATGAGCAATATGTGTACTAAATTTAAAGTTCCTGCGTGTATGGTTTTTTAGATACTGTAATCAGTCAGTCAGTGAGTGAGTGGGTTTTCGATTTTATATACAGTATAGAGAAATATTTTATTCCTGAATTGATAAATGGTAGTAAATATGCTTCAAAATTGCAGATCCTACTGTAAATACTAGTAGGATTCCTCAGATACATTTTTGTTTGTTTTTCAATCCGATTCAAAATGGCGGAGTTATACCGATTAATCGTTTTTGGGTAGGGATTTAAAGGTATATAAGTACATGTATATGGGGTTTTCCCACCTTGATAAATTGGTAGTAAATATGCTTAAAATTAGCTGAACTTTTAGTGGAAGGGCCCTTGTAGGATTTCCCAAAGACTGATTTTTACTTTCTCCACCCTATACGTAGTATATGGAGAAAATATTGTTTTCGTAAAAATGTTCAAATTTGAATTTTCAGTTGAATAATCTGTTTTGGTGCTCCCAGAACCCCAAAAAATGGTTTAGTGCAATTATCTGTGTTGGTGCTCCCTGAACCCAAAAATATTTTTAGTGGAATTTTTTGTTTTGGTGCTCCCTGAACCCAAAAAAGTGTTTTTAGAGTGGTGTCTGTCTGTCAGTATGTATACACGACCAGAGAGGACACTATTGGTCCGATTTTCATGAAATTTGGTATGTAGGTACTAAACCCTAATATCTCCAGGCGTTTTTTGGAATTTTTAATTTTTAAGGGTAATTTACCCCTAAAAACCCATAAAAAAACGACAAAAATGCAAATTTCTCAAAAACGGCTCTAACGATTTTGATCAAATTTTCAGTATTTATAGTGCTTAAGATGCCAAACAAAATGACACCACCCGCTTTTATCAAAACTTCGGCGTTTTATAATTATGGGGAAATGTTTAAAAATAAACAAGTTTGTGTTGTCAATCTAGCATCGCGGCGGCGGCCGCACGGGGTAGCACCACGGTAGCGAGCACGGCCAGTAATTCAAAGGTCGCGCGATCGAATCCCGCCTGGGACAATAATTTTTTTATACGATTGACGTAGGTAGAATATTATTTTTTTGTTTTGTTCTAAAAAGTAATAAATAAAATGATTGAAAACAATATTATTTTGACTACAGTAAGTTGGGAGAAAGTTTGTGTCAGTTAACTGATACCGTTTATTTATTATTATTTTTCAATTTGACACAAAATGGCGAAATATTTGATACAAACCAAAATGGCAAAGTTAGAGCGAGGAAGTTGCATTATTTCTCCCACTCATAAGCCCGATTACAATTTTGGGTTATCATTCGAAAGGTAATTAAATTTACTACAATCCTGTGCAAAGGTATTTCAGGTACAGTCCCCGGAACAAGAAACAAAATTGATATGAAGCTCCCGATAAATGATTTTTTCATTATAAAGTAAGTTTTTTGCGCAATTTCTCCCACTTATAAGCCCGAGTGAAATTTTTTAGCTATATCATTCAAAAGCTAATTAAATTTACTACAATCCTGTGCAAAGGTAATTTAGGTACAGACCCCGGAACAAGGAACAAAATTGATAGGAAACTCCCGATAAATGATTTTTTCATTATCTATGTCAGGTTTTTGTGCAATGACTCCAACTCATAAGCCCGAGTGCAATTTTTGAGCTATATCATTCGAAAGTTAATTAAATTTACTAGAATCCTGTCCAAAGGTATTTCAGGTACAGTCCCCGGAACAAGGAACAAAATTGATATGAAGCTTTTCGATAAATGATTTTTTATCGATTTATAATGATTTTTTCATTATAAAGTAAGGTTTTGGCGCAATTTCTCCCACTCATAAGCCCGAGTGCAATTTTTGAGCAATATCATTCAAAAGCTAATTAAATTTACTACAATCCTGTGCAAAGGTAATTCGAGTACAGTCCCCGGAACAAGGAACAAAATTGATAGGAACTCCCGATAATGATTTTTCCATTATCCATGTATGGTTTCTGCACAATTTCGCCCACTCATAAGCCCGAGTGGAATTTGTGAGTTACATGATTCGAAAGGTAATCCTGTACAAAGGTATTTCAGGTACAGTCCCTGGGAAAAGGAACAAAACTGATATGAAGCTCTTGATGAATGAATTTTTCACTGTCAATTGCCACGCGCAAACCTCCCTCCGCTTTACTGAATTAATAAATAAAACCTTTTGTTGTTGAATTTAATTGGTTTCGTAAGCCACCTTTTCTGTTAACTTTAAAACTTTCCCTCATCAAATAACACCCAAGTGTTTTCAGGCCTTATTTGATGTTGTTCCCTAGTACTACCCCGTTAGAACAATTTGAGAGGTAGACTCTTTTTCGAGATCGTTCCTTTTGGAGTTAAATTTGTAGTGTACCGTGAATAACTCACCTGCTGACTTAATTACACTAGAGCACTGAATGGTTTTAGGATTATTTTGATTGGATTCGTAAATTATATATTCAAAATTTTCTATTGAAAACACAAAACGATTTATTGACCAAAACATAAATGCATTGATTTTGAAACAACAAATTATTATTTTCAAAAAACACAATAGGCCAGTTAAATAAGACCATTTTGGAGCCATTTCTAGAAATAAATGTTGGAAAGCTGGAAATAGTTTTGATCGCTTTATTTGACATCAAATTGAGGTATTCTAGGTTTGCACCACCCCCCGCTGCGAGCTTCAAAGGAGGGGTCCAAAAAACCCCAACATTTTCGGCCTTTTTTCAGTTTTTTGGCTTTAACTCCTAAAGTAAGCATCTTACAGAAAATTTTACTCTTTTATAAATTAAAGAGCACTAAATTTTGCGATTATTGGTTACCCACAAAGTTTAATTTGACCGAGAAATATTGTCAAAATCAATGGTCGAAAAATGATGATTTTTACCAACTTTGCTTAAAAAGTTACTATTAAGACATTTAAACGTCCGTACCGTGGAACCGGCTGTTCTAAATGAAAAGACGTACTGAATGAAAGTTGTAGGACATTTAAATCTGCGTTCAGCAAGTACCTAACATTTCAAATTCGATCAAGTCTACAAATAGAAAATAACATTTTTCGATCTGCAGTTATACGCGTAGCAGTTCGCAAAAAGGTACCTTCCAGTCACAAATCTACTCCCCACTAATTAAGTTTAGAAATTTGTATTCTTAATTAAAAACTCGTCAGTAAAATTTATAATAATAACTTTTAAGAAAACACTAAATTAAATTAATGATATATTTAAATATATTGTCAATGAAATATCGAAACAGGAATGTATAAGTTTGGAAACTTTTTGATATGTGTTATTGCATTTTTTATTTGCAAATAATAATAAGAAATAATATTTATATACAATTAAGTCAAAAATAAAGTCATTAATAAAGTTTTTGAAATGGAAGGTTCATAAAAATATATGACATTGGTTCTTCTGTGGTATATGCGCAGGGTTAGTCGTTAAGAAGGGATCCCGTTATCTCCTATAGTACATTTAGGATGGCGAGCCGGCTGTGCATGCGCAGGAAAGCCCGCCTCCCACCAACTTCAGTCTCAGTCAAATAGTAAAAAAAATACAATCAGTGTCAAATCTGCACAGACGTGCGTGGCTGTGTTGTATATGTGGTGTGTATAAAGCCAAACTTTGGCTCCAATATTTCCGTATGGTAACAATAATGAAATGCTTCATACATGCTGAAAGAGTAGGTGACTGGATCGGCCATCTACGAAGTGTACAGCAAATGTTGCCATTCTTTCACTCTAGTGGACTTTTCGGTATGCTAAATCTTGCCAACTGTATTTGCAGGACATGGCTGACCTTAAATCCAAACTTACTACTGAGGATTATAATAGTTTTGTGGTCAAAGGCTTTTTTACAGTACGAAGATCTGAAAAATCGTGGTCTGGTATATGGTCAGACATGACCATAGAGCAAACTTTAATGCGATCTATCAAAAGTCAAGGTGGGTTGAGTGGTCGAAGAGGTATGACAAATAGCTTTCTCATGAAGTGGATTTCGTCTATGCCTGTAATAATGGAAGTGTCTCTGCAAACAGAACAATTTTGTGGCGTTACCTTCTCCACAACAGAGCAACACGTTGGTGCCAGATTTTCTAGAATTCGACAAGGTGAAACAGATGTCATGAAATTTTTAGGCTGGTTTTCAGCACATAATCCTTTTCAGTTGGAGAAAGCATCATGTCAATCAGCACTGGAGTAGTAGGGGACGAAAAGATAAATTGTCATCAAGCTTATGAGATTGGGATCCAATGTATGGAAAATATAATAGGCAGCAATTTCAAGGATGTGAAGTTTCAAAGGAAGAAACGAGTGTCACCCCTTAAGTGTGCTACTTCCAAAGTCAGGATTCATGACGAGGAATATACCGGTCAGCTCTGATACTATTCTTAGACGCATTTCCTTTTTCAAGAAGTCTGATGAAGATCTCAAGGAAAACTTTGAATTTGAACTGGCACCTTACCCACTTTCAATTTTTGATGACATAGGAATGCGAAAAAAACGCAAATCTGTTTTTTATGACTTATTTGACTCTTTCACCAGTGAAGATGAGGAATTACACTGCTTGGACGACCCTGTGTATGTCATTGATGGTGGATTTCTACTGCACCGAGTGGTATGGCCGAGTAAAGAAAGGTTTTCACACATCCTAACGAGATAAGTTGATAACGTTAAAAAATATTACGGCAAACCAGGCACCACCTTCGTGTTTGATTTGTATCCAGAAGACGCATCTATGAGGAGCACTAAAACAGCTGAGCGCCTTCGACGAAAATTCAAGTTGTCCTCATCCAACGTAGAATTCGATGAAACTATGACAGCTACTATATCAAAAAAGCAGTTTTTTTTTAATGACCACAACAAGCAGCGCCTCATTTCTATGCTTCGTGTGAAGCTGGAGGATGAAGGGTTTCTGGTCAAGGTAGCAGTGGAAGATGCTGACCGAGACATTGTCACGACTGCTGTAGGCATGGCAGAGACGTCATCATACGTGGCAATTGTTGGAGAGGACACGGATCTCCTCATACTCCTCACAGCTATTGCACCAAACTACAGCAATATCGTATTGATGAAGCCTGGAAAGGGTGCGTGTGAGAACACTTTATACTCTCCCACTAAATTCAAGTTTTCTGATGCTGCCAAAACCAACATGCCTTTTTGCATGCCTTCAGTGGTTGTTATACAACGCCAGCATTTTTCCGGCAGGGAAAAATCAAATTTGTCAAGACTCTGGAGAAAAACCTACTGTTCCAAGAGGCTGTGACTATATTTAATAGCAACTGTGCCACTCCAGATGAGATAGATTTAGTTAGTCAGAGATTCCTCGAAGCTGTTTATGGGGATAAACACAGCCAGGCTTCACTCAATACCATAAGGTACGACCACTTCATCAAAACAATTTCCAAGAGCACAATGAACCTGGCATCCCTCCCACCAACTCAGGCTGCTGCTCGGGAACACGCTCTACCACCAGGTTCAGATGTGGCTGGGACGGGAGAAAGACCCCTCCAGTGGGGATGGAAGATGACTGCAAAAGGCTTGCTCCCTAGATCAACAACAAAAGAACCAGCTCCAGCAGCGGTTCTGAAGAGTGTGTCATGCAAGTGTGCAATTGGATGCCGAGGAGGATGCAGCTGCCGGAAAGTAGGGTTGAAATGCTCCTACATATGCTACGAGTGCAAAGGGCAGTCCTGCTCAAATGCTCCCGATGATGAAGCATCAACCCTTTTCAGTGAACATGGCTTGGAACTGCTCGTTGAGGATTTTGATGAATCAGGTACCTATTGCATTTACACTCTGTCTTTATAAAATTGCTTGTATTACTATGTTTTTTAGTTTAAAATGTTCATTGACTGTACTTAGACGTTTACAGATTCACGTATTTCAACGTACAGTCACTGATTCAAGTTCCCTACTATTTAATCTGACTAAAAATCAAATTCAAATTCTGATTCAAATTCAAAATCAAATTCAAAGTCTGATTCAAATTTATAGTCATATTCGAAATTTAAAGTCAAACTCGACTTTATCTTATCTTCTAAAGCGAGAGATAATTGTTTGTCTGCTAAATGGATCTGGAATCTCCGTCTAAGGATTTTTGATTTTTTGATTTTATATTAGGCTTTTGGCTACGAGAAATCGATTGGAAATGGTCACCAGTCTGGGAAAATTCGTTTTCTACGTCTTTTTATTAAATTAAAAAGTGAAATTTGTCCATTTTAAACAATACAAAGCACAGCTGATGCAAATGTTTTCAATGCCATTACAATAATCATCTGCTTTCTTTTAAACTGTATATTTTATTAGAGGTAAGCCTAATATTGTATCTATTTATAGTTACCATGGCAACGAATACATAATAAACATACCCTTTATTTAGTTGTTTAATGTTATAGGCCTAACCTAAACGATGTTCACGGAAATTTGCAATAATAGTAGTTATTGACGTGAGCGAACTAGGCTCTAGGAATAAATCGATATTGAAATAATACTTTAATTTAGGCCTGACTTATTTCTGAGGCATAGCGTTGAGATTGTGGTTAATCCTTTAAACTGTATTTTTATTACAGGTAAGCCTAATGTTGTATATACCCTTTATTTAGTTGTTTAATGTTATAGGCCTAACCTCAAAACTCAATAATCCAATATTTATTATTGAAATCATAGCCCTGCTTATAAACGAGCTTTAGCTCGGTCTCCAGGTACTTTTTTTGTTACAGAGGAACACATTACAGAAAAAGAATTAGAGGTTGGCAGTGAGTATACCACAGAAGAACCAATGCCTGATTAATCTGTTTATGGGCCTTCCACTTCTACATGCCAAAAATTGTATAAATATCTTTATCTTTGACATAATTGTATGTTGTATATAATTCTTATTAGTTTTAGCAAATACAGTGGATTATGTCTATACATAACAAAAAGTGCCAAAAAATCTAAAATATTTAACATTCTTGTTTTGATATTTCATTCACATTAATTTATCATTAATTTAAAAAAGTTTTTTCTTAAATTTTATTAAAAGTTATTATTATAAATGTTACTGATGAGTTTTTAACTATGAATACCAATTTCTAAACTTAATTAGTGTGGAGTAGATTTGTGACTGGAAGGTACCTTTTTGCTAACTGCTACGCGTATAACTGCAGATCGAAAAATGTTATTTTCTATTTGTAAACTTGATCAAATTTGAAATATTAGGTACTTGCTGAATGCAGAATTAAATGTCCTACAACTTTCATTCAGTACGTCTTTTCATTTAGAACAGCCGATTCCACGGTACGGACGTTTAAAAGTCTTAATAGTAACTTTTTAAGCAAAGTTGGTAAAAATCATCATTTTTTGACCATTGATTTTGACAATATTTCTCGGTCAAATTAAACTTTGTGGGTAACCAATCAACGCAGAATTTAGTGTTCTTTAATTTATAAAAGAGTAAAATTTTCTTTAAGATGCTTACTTTAGGAGTTAAAAGCAAAAAACCGAAAAAAAGGCCGAAAATGTTGGGGTTTTTTGGACCCCTCCATTGAAGCTCGCAGCGGGGGGTGGTGCAAACCTAGGATACTTCAATTTAATGTCAAATAAAGCGATCAAAATGATTTCCAGCTTTCCAACATTTATTTCCACCTCCAGGTCTTATTTAACTGGGCTACAATGAAATTTTATTAATATTTAACTTATATTTATGTATATTGAAAAGTAGCAAAGTGATTAATTAATTTATTAATTAAAAAGTTTTATATTAATGATTCTATTATTTACATACGACGATCTGCCATTGTGAGTAATGAAATTTACTAAACGAGTTTACTTTATTCAATTTCCCCAAAATCTACTTGAATTTATTTATTTAATTGATTTTAATTTATTTATTATTTTGCAAAAAGGGATTTATTTAAAATTATAAGTAACAATGATTGTTTGCCACTTACAGAACACAAGAAGTTCGACGCGTAATCCTTTCTGTTAGTTTGAAGCACTTTAAATTTGTTCTCCTTGGTCCCCAGAATGGTTTCTTTGGTTTACAGTTGTCTTCCCCTGGACTTTATTAGAGTTGCCCTCTCCTGGTCTATTGTAGTATCTTTTGGCAAGATAGGCCGTTTATATGGATATTCTTCTCCCGAAATTATCACGACCAAACTTTGCTTTAGGCCGGAGCTAGTACGTAACGCACACCGTAACTCGTCACACTTCACCTTTCTCGAAATACTCTCGGAGCTCGGTCAGATGTTTAATCGTTGGCGGTTCGTCCTAAACTGATGTTAGAGGGGATGCGCGCTGCTTTCCTCAACTTGTTTCTTGTCAAACGAGCATCTTCCTCTAGGTAACAAGAAATTCTGATTTCTTGCTTTAGAAATATATTTTTTGGTTTTAATATATTCCCTGATTTATTTGATGAATTTTGGTGCCTTTATGTCCTGTTGATTAGGCCGTCTGGATGCTTTGGTCTTGCGTTCCTGTATGAACCTGTCGATTTGCAATTTTGGCTCTGATTTCATCCAAACTCTATAACTTCTATTTGCGTGGTCGGATTTTGATTTTGTTGACTTCTATGGATTGGTTGACGTTTTCTGGTTTCTCTGGAATTCGACTCCTCTTCATTCTTGATTTATGGACTTCGTTAGTTTTGTTTAAATTTTTGAAATTTATTTCTCGTAAATTTGAAATTTTCCATTTTTTCTTGCTTGTATCTTCTTCGGTTGGTCTTGAAACGCGCTGATCTGGTGTTGGATTTTTATTATCTTGTTTGGTTGTTTAGTTATTCAGCTTTTTGTTTCTCTAATTGCCTTCGTTTGGTTTTCAACGTTTCATTCCCCCCTTTAAAGCTCTTTTCATATCTCACATGGCATTAAAATTTATTACACATATATATACCCTGTTTTATCAATATTTCCCTTTTATTATTCTCCCTTGTATTTATTTTGAATTAATAAAGTTTTTTATTAATTTATTTTATTTTTACAAAACTACTTATCTATTTATTTTGAACTTTGGCTTGATTATGCCCTATTATTGACTCTATTAAATTCTATTTTTTGTGATTTAATTACATTTGAACTTTTTGAGTTATTGGCGCTTTTGTGCCCAAGAATGACTTTAAACTTTATTTTTTAGCTATACAATTTTATAACTTTATATTTGTTATTACTTTATTTTCTTAACCCTTTTTAACTCTACAAATGACTCTAATTTGTTTTTGGATTTTGTTCAAATTCTGAAAATTCAATTTGTTTACGCTTACATTTTTATCTATAACTTTTTAACAAATTATCATAACAAAATTATTTTTATTACTCCTTGCTTATTTAACTCTCCTTTCAACATAAATCTATTAATAACAACTTTTTTAATAATATTACAAACCCCTATCTTTTCAATGTTAACTCATTTCAACCAAATTTAGACAAGACTGGACAAGTCTCTGCCTGTCAGATCCTGCAAGTTTTTGGCTCGATCTTGTCGCTAACGCATACGTCATCGTCTGTACGTATTCAACTAACACAATTTTAGTTAATTCTTCAAAATTATTAATAAAGACTCTGTTCACATTGGAAACTACTTTTTTATCTTAATTTTGGGCTTTTTTAGTCACCCTTTGGCTTTAATCTTTTGTTATTATGCATTTGAATTTATTTTAATTAATGTAATTAATTAACCCCAATTGAATCGGTCGATTGGCCGCTTCACAATGTAAGATTTTGTGCAATTTCTCCCACTCATAAGCCTGAGTGCAATTTTTGAGCTATACTAATACAATCATTATTGTAATACATTAGAACTGTGACACGGATTCAGTAGTCAAATTGCAAATACAGAGTGTACTATATCATTCGAAAGGTAATTCAATTTATTACAATCCTGTGCAAGGTATTTCAGGTACAGTCCCTGGAACAAGGAAGAAATCCATAGGAAGCTCCCGATAAATGATTTTTTCATTTTAGAATTCAATTTTGTTTATATCCAAATTACTGATTTAATAAAAGGATAATATGTCCGTCTATGTGACTTTTTTTGTAATTATAAGTACTTAACTTACTTTACATATATTGTTGGCTGACACGTTCGGAACTAGTTCCATCTGCAAAATATCGCTCTATTGAGGGCGTTAATACATTGAAATAAATTTTTTTTAGTATCCATGTAAGGTCTTTGCGTAATTTTGTCCACTCATAAGCTCGAGTGCAATTTGTGAGTTACATCATTTGAAATGTAATTAAATGTACTAAAATCCTGTGCAAAGGTATTGCAGTACAGTCCCCCTGGAACAAGGAACAAAATTGATAGGAAACTCCCAATAAATGATTTTTTTTAAATTATGAATGTAATGTAATTATTACGCAATGTATCCCATTCATAAGCCCGAGTACAATTTTTGAGCTATATCATTCGAAAGGCAATTAAATTTACTGCAATCCTGTGCAAAGGTATTTTAGGTACAGTCCCCGGAACAAGGAACAAAGGTGATAGGAAGCTCCCGATAAATGATTTTTGTATTATCAATCTAAAGTAATTGCAAAATTTCTCCCACTCATAAGCCCAAGTACAATTTGTGAGCTATTTCATTTGAAATGCAATTAAATTTACTATAATCATATATAAATGCAAAGGTATTTTAGATACAGATCACAGAACAAAATCACGGTAAAAACCTCCCGATAAATGATTTTCTTCATATCTATCGATATATTATCGAAAGATAATTCAATTTACTATAATCCTGTGCAAATGTGTTTTTTGGAACGGTTCCCAGAACAAGGAAAAAAATCATAGGAAACGCCCAGTAGTATTTAATTCTAGTTATTTCCTGATAAGAAAATTCGGCTATAGAATTGCGGCTGTGCTGCTTACGGGGTTTTTTTTTGTACTATTGGCTGGGCTTTTAATAGGCCTACAACTTTCAAATGGTAATCAGTAAAGAGATTTCTGTGGCACCTTTTTAATGGAAGGGCCGGGAAGGGCATATAACATGCAATTATAGTAGGCCTATACATTTCATAATTATTATTAATTGAAAACCGCTTCAAAACTCCATGATAACCACTAAAAAGTTTAAGATAATACTTTTGTACCACTCGTCACCTACAAGTTTTACCCCTGCCACGAAGCATGTTGTAAAGTTATAAAAAAGTTATACTATCAAAAACACCCGCTAAAATCGATTACTTTTTCGAACGCCATTTTGGAAGTGGAAATAATGAACATTCGATTTGGCTCTATCATAAATGAAATATAATTCGCAACAAAAAAATTGCCTTGATTAAAACGCTCAAGGACGTCTATAACAATCAGATTTTGCTTTAGACTAAACTTTTTAGATATTTAATATAATAAACAAAAAACATTTTTCAGTAAGTTTCAAGAAAGAACCTGTTCTTTTACAAAATAAAACATTTGACAATTTCTGCGTCTGTACAGTTATTTAAACAAATTACCCAACAGATTTCGATCTATCATACAAAAAAATTACCGTTTTTTTAAAGACTTAAAAAAAGAACTATTTATTCCTATTGACAAAAGTCTCCTTGCTAAGTGTAAAAATAAAAATTTTAGCGATTATTTGTTTTGTTTAAACAATGATCTCATTGCAAAAGTTTGAATTGCAACTGGTGTAGGCCTACTCGATTCATAATGAATTAAAAAGCGTTTATATTTTTCCATAAGCCAACTTAATATCTCGTAACCCATAGCACTATTTCATTCAGGGCATACAAAAAAACTTTCCCAAAATATGTATGCTTCATGTTATGAGTAATTGCATTTATTCAATAACTAACTATAGGGATATGTGTGGGTTATATTTTGCAGTAATTTATAGAAAGGGTAAAAAAATAAAAGAACACAAAAAAACTCACTTTCGGATTTTTTTAGCGTTATGAGGTTTTGCCAGAAAACCATCCCATGCTGTTATTGTAATTCCACTGGGCTCTCGGTTTTCCAATTACTATTTTATTTAACTATGTTGTGTTTGTAAATAATGTCTGCACATATTCATTTTAATATTAATTGTTTAATGCAGAAGCTACCTCCCCTATTGATAGTAAATTACTATTTTATTTATCTATTTAGTGTTTGTAAATAATTTCTGTATGTATTCAATTTAATATTAATTGTTTAATTTATAAGCTACTTACATCCCCATTGATAGTATATTACTACGATATTTTATTTAACTATTTTGTTAATAAACTTTGAGCTTGACGAGTGAGAAGGAATTGTTTAAAAATAATAATATCAATACTCTAGTTCTCACATGTATCACTGAGGATGACGACTTTGTCGTTGAAGCGCGTTTGATCATTAAACGTATGTGTATGAGAATTAGTGTGTTGTTATTATTATTTTAAAATAACTATTTTGTGTTTGTACTTAATTTCTGTAGATAAATATTTTAATATAAATTGTTTAATATATGGGCTAACCCTCCCATTGATAGTAAATTACGGTACTAAAGCTAATTAAATTAACTAAAACTATTTTTATTGGAAGTACTGTCGTGTGTACATACACATGATAACATTCATTGTTAAATCCATACAAGCAACCTGCATTAGTCTACTTGGCGGGTCATAATGTACCTACTAACATCTAAATAAAAAGTCAGAATATTTTAGTACACATCATATTAAAGTTAAGATTCTTGTGTAAGTCTTTGAATTTTATATTGTAATGATTGTGTAATATACGTATACAACGACTTTGTGTATATTTGTTACTTATTAATATCAATAGCTTGATAACTGTATTTATAAAATACATCTACAGATTTAATTTAAAATACAAAATGTCACATATTAAACAAAGTCAAAGTGGCAATTTACTGACTAGTGACGGTAAGTCGGTAATAAAATAACCATTTTTAAAGTTTCAAGAACAATGCATCCTTTCGTATCACAACCTGCACTACTTTTGAATTTTGGCTTCAATAGCTCTTACAAAAAAATGTATTAGGTGGCCTATCTAGAAGGTCCATAAGGTACATATTACACTATCAAATAAACGTCAAATTCTTTGATCAAAGATTTGACATCAAAGAAATTTGACGATTCTTTGACGAAATAATTTGTTCATCAAGCTTTGATGAATCTTTGACATGTTGTAAACTTTGACAAAGATTTAAAAAAAAGAATAAGAATAACATACTAAAATAATATTATAGTACACATTTTTTAGGTAACCTCCAAACCTCAAAATAATATACGTTTTTCTGTTTTCATTATATTCTTTCTGTTCCTTTACTTTTATATTTTTTAATACGATGGCAAAATTGACATGGAGTGCTGAAGCTATGAAAACTTTAATTTTACATTATGAAAAAGAATATTGTTTGTGGAACATTCACATGAATGCCTATAAAAATCACGATGTAAGGCAAAAACCTTCAGAAGAAATTACAAATAATGTTTTGCAGTCTGTAATATTGGGGTTGGCAGTACAGCCTAAGTTTATGTTTTTTGTAAAACATTAAAGAGACTTTCATTATGTCTACTTTATTGTAAAAGTGTATTTACAAGTTTTTTAAGATTATTTTTTGAAATCTTAACCCGTTATTTTATGAATTACGATCTTTCAACTGCAATTTTGTAATAATAGTTAATAAAATAATAAAAATATTACATTAAACCGAAACATAACTCCAAAATATATCTATTTTAATATCAAAGTTGATCAAAGAAATTGGATAGGTGTAATATGTATTCTTTGGCAAATCTTTGTCAAAGATTTCATCAAAGATCTTTGATAAAACTTTGACTAATTATTTGACAAATAACTTTGACAGTGTAATGTGCCCCTAATCAAAGGTAGTAGCATTGACTATGTAAGTATTACTAGACTTAGCCTATAGTAATAGTTGATGCGGGGAAAAACGACGGCACAGCAAGGGCACCTATCGGCAGTAACCTGAAGCAAGACTTAAGGCGTAGCTGGCGTAGCAGTAGGCCAGCGCTCTGTGGTGAAATCACAAGCTAGTTCATTATTAGCACGGGCAATTATTGTTAACTCACTCGTTTCCTGTTTACTCTGATGCTGGCGTTCGTGGTCTTGTCCTAGATCAAACTTTACTGTGTTGACTTGGTTAAATCCGTAAAGTGCCTTTTTATACCTTTCTTCGTATACTTTCCTATATACTTCAAAACGT